>LPNX010467306.1:518865-533058 GCA_001517045.1 Pseudotsuga menziesii | reverse complement strand
ATATATAGTTATAGTTATAGTTATCAACAATAAAAAAATCAAATACTATCTATAAATATACATTAACAACTATAGAATATAAATTATGAATCTAACCAACCAATTACAGACTATAATTATTCCACATTAAAATCTAAGATAAATAAACCATTAAGGACCTTCCAAGGTCTCCATAACTAAGTATTTCCTAATTATTACAACATTCCATTAAATAAACTTGATCATAAATAAACGAATAGAGTAAGCATCGTGACTATCCATTTGGTCCAAGATCAATCCTCCTATTCCATTTTAAAATCCACATGTCAAATAATTAAAAAATAACATCATATTGAACAAGTGAATAGAGTAAGTATCGTGACCCTCCATTTGGTCCAATATCGAATCTTTGTTCATTATGTAAAACCCACAACTCTAAACTAAATAATATCATAATCACATTGCATAAAAACATTCAAGTTCCATCTAACTATTATGCAAAGTCATCCCATAACGATAAACAAGTAATAAAACCCTTAATTTAAACAAAGGTCATGACATCGACCCCTGTCGGTATTAAAAACCCTAATATAATTTTCATACACATGAATCTTTTCAATTTTATAAACCACATCAAATTCTCTACATAGTTCCAAATAATTACAAATATGAACATGAATCGAGTCGTGTGGGTATCCAAACCCAGTACACATCCACATAAAAATACAACTCATTACATCAACCACGAACAGGATTCAAACCCTATGGAGTAGTTTTTTACAATAATTATGGCCATGGTTTACAGAGGATATATGTCAGGTATAAATAACAAATCAAGTACATTCTCTATAGCAAGGTCGCAAGACCTTATCCTCTTCCCAACGCTATAGCACGGCCTCGGCCACTATTTTAATTAAATACACAGTCCATGTAAAGGAAGTCTACAACGACAAAAGCCATTGTGGGTTTTTACCCATTGCTCTATCCCAGTTCACCTTACATACTAATAAACGAAATAATAACAATAATACAACCATCTAAAGCTATCATAGAAACTATGGGTAATGCTCATGCCACACATGGCATGGCCTTACCCAACACTGTCAAAATATTACAGTCAAGATCTAAATAAATCATTTAAACACAGTCCATCAACGAATGTGATTTCCTCTTTTAACCCACAAGTAAATAACAAAACATAAATTCCACCCACATACACAATAAATGCAATAACCATTTCCATTTCGTAAACACAGTAATTCCATTATCGCAGTCAAGTCCACAAAGGTGTGCCAAGGCCTATGACACCATTGCAAGAAATGGTTCAGCCAATGGATTAAAAGCCCCAATTCCAAAGTAATGATTTACATAAACATAATTCATACACAGACCCTGTAAGGGCACCACAATTCGTATCCAGGGAAAAAAATGATTCACACTAAATAAAAAACCCAAGTCTGTCTACGCAAGCCCGAAGGCTCATCAAAACCCCACAGGGAATCCCCAAATCAAACGACAAAAAAAAAACGTAGACAGGCCAAGAAAAAGAAAGAGTATGATTGTTATTGGTAGGCTTACCTTACACCTTGGCACCAAATTCAAACCAAACAATAGAGCTTGATCCATGCAACTCTTCGCCAACTCTTGGCACCTGCAAAGCACACAAGCGAAACTAGGATGAGAAGTATGGATTGTTTACAAGAAAAAAGAGAAACATCATCTTCTATCATGAGACCAACAAATAATATCTTGATTAAAAATAGTATTTGCCTCCATGTTTTCTCTTGCGCGGAGCCAAGCCCAAGAAACCTAGTGAAATGACAAGTCCATCCTGAGCCAAGCCCTAAGCTTGGGCTACCATGAAAACCAAGGTGAATTAATGGCGTCAGCTGGTATCCATTATCAAGGCCAAAACCGAATTTGCCATAGTTTGATATCATCATAATAACAATAGTCTCCATCCCGATGAAAATATTAAAACCCCAATGTATATGGTTCAACAATATGGTATATTTTGCCACCCCAATACTTAACATAGGTCTTAAAACATTACAAGGTTCTGTTTAATGTATAGTCCATACATGGTATGTGCTAATCCAAGGTCATAGCCACAAGGCATAAGTAATATAGGTAACATGTAAACCATAGGCTTAAAGCCTTAATACAATGTGTTTTCCCTAAGCTTAATGCTTAGTAAACATGGCATATGAAATATGCCATGTTAATAATTAATCTTTATAAAAATCAAAGGTCTGTTTTTTAAGCCAAGCTTATAAACTGCAAATAGAAAACATAGGTTATGTTGATATATTGAATAAAATAAACATAGAATGTAAATATACTAAGATATAAAAGATGAAACATAAACCCTAATGAAGTGTAAGTAGTACATAGGAAATTCACCTGTGATAGCTAATTGACGAAAATAGTATTTACCTTATTATAAATCTGAGTCGGTAAGGAACTGTAGCAACAAGCAGTAGGTCTATTAGGATAAAGATATCCAGTGCTCTTTAAATAATACTCCTTCTCAAAGTATGATTTGCATATGAAATAAAAGAGGTGCCTTAGTTCGAATAACTAAGTAAGCATGCAGACAAGTAAACACTTTTACCTATCACACCGTCATGGGTATACCTATCACACTCCATAACTAAGTAACGACACATGTATGGCAATGACCAAGTAACGAAGCATATGACCAAGTAACGACACATGTATGGCAATGTATACTTATGAGAATCAAAGTAGTAATCAGCATTACGAAATCTCAATTAAAACATAGCAATAAGTATACCTGGAAGAATGATGATAGAACGTAAGAGCATCTTACGACCAAAAAGTGGTACAAATAGTGTACGTTATATTGCGGTAAGTTTAATAATGTTCCGTTTAGGTAGTTTTTACTAGCCTATAATTTTTTATTTTTTTCAATTTTTTGGGACATTACACCATATTTAAAATTTTATAATATACCACTCTTTACAGAATATTCAAAGTTTGAAGTGGATCTCCTGGATTATGTTACAAAGAATGTATTATGTTGACTATTTGGTTGAGGATGATTCAATGTGAAAATTGATTTATTTTATGTGAAACAAAATGATTTGATAGCTCATAGTGCACCAATCTCGAACAGACAAAAGGGAAAAAACAATACAATAACAAAAACTTGGCATACATATTATGGTGTAACTCCGATATCGAACAAAGGCTTGTTGATGCACCATACATCATATATTTTAATTTTTTTCAAATATAAATTAAGAGTAAAGCACACAGTACTTACCTGACATCCAAAATCCAATCCTTCTCTAGTTTAATGCAAGAGAGCTTTCAGGGGAGATTCAGAGAACTGGGCACTTTCTAAGGAGGCCATCCATGCCAATGGGATCGCTTAAAAATTACAAATGATTTCAGCCATAGGATAGTAGGGTAACGGGTTAGAGAATATAGCATAACAGTATAAAGGCTACAACACTGAACGTCCAGGCTCTAGGCTCCAGTTTACAATATTAAACTTTGAAAAATGAGAGTGAGCTTTGAAGGCCATCTGGCTGCCGTAACGATTCAATACAACTTGTTCTCTAATACGATGTGAAATAATTTAATGTTATCTGTGAACAGATAATTGTAAAGTATATTTTTGTTGATGGCACATTAAAGGTGTACGTGAGTTGAAGCTTGAACCATCTGGAGTCTCCATTTCCAAATGTATTTAAAACTTGAACGATGTACAATGAACCATGCAGGGTCGCTCATGCGACATCATATAAGTCCATAAGTGTACTTGTATCAGGCTGATAGCTGGAGGATGGGAGTTAGTACTATCACCCATGTCATCCATGTAGACAAGCTGATTCAAGATTGAATAAAATTGCCAAGATTGAATAAAATTGTTGACAGGAAATTTTAGTTTCAGCCCTTTTAATGGAATTTAAATTTAAATGATCATTTTTTTTAGGTGACAAAAATAAAAAATGTAATTTTAAATGTCTGGCTATTTTCAGATGCCACTTCATTGATGGGATGAGATCCCTTTGACGGGTTGTGATGGCTTCAATTTTGATCCCTGAGTGGGATATGGGAAAACCAAAACGCCCTGTTTTCTGGTGGCAGTGTTTTTGTAAAGCCGCTTTCTTCCATGAGTATGTAGCAACATTAATATGTTAATGTTGTCAGCGTAACATGGAATCATGGGAAACGGGCATGGATCACTGATACGCCTAGATCCACTCCTCCGCTGAAACTCCCATCTAGTGAATCAAGGTTGTTTTCTGTTCATGCATCCCACTACATCCCATCAACCATCGTTCGCCCATACATACATCATACATACATCATGGTTTGAAATTTGAATTTCAAATTCACTTAATGGTCGGAATTGATTTGAAGTTCGGCTTGATTTTAAAATCATGGAATGGGAGGAGAATCAAGGGTTATCGAAGTTGAGAAATACAAGGTGGATGTCATGGGAGATGGTGTATTGAGGGATGTGGGTAGTATTTCTTGGGTGTAGACTATTTTGTGACTACCATATTACATATAAATCTACTCGAAAACACATATTCTAAGGGCTAGGTGTTCTTTCTAGAATTTTGGATTTAAAATGGTTGGTGGGACATGAAGAAGATAAACTTGCTTTGATTGCTTCCATAATCTATGCTTGATTCTTTGGAGCATGCACAACCTGAAACTGGGACAGGTTCAATGGGGGTGTTGCTTTCTTTGCAGCAAGGTAAGGTGATTCATCCATCAGGGCATGCTAACTTTAAGTAAAACCCCTACTTACCTAGACAATGAGCCGACTTCCTGTAAAAACGATATGAGTTACGATTCTCACAAAGAACTCATCCCCTTCACCGGAATAATAAATATAGAAAACGTCAAAAGTATCGTAACATTCGCTTTCTCTGCACCTCGTTCGCTTAGTTGATACAATGCATAGATGGGTTCTTTCTTCTTTGATTGACTATTACTTTCTTTAATAGGACTCAGCCAGTGCCCTTGTTTAGTCTTATGGAAAGGCACTCTCAATGGGGAAGGTGTGACCTATTCATCCTTCATTCCTTTAGATTTATTTGGCAGAGAATAGCTGCATTCATTTAAGGGAGGAAGAAATTAGGGATAGTAGCCATCGATGATTCTGGAATATGCTAATCCCACTTATAGAAGCAATAGGGTCTTGCTCCTATCTACACCGAAAAACCTCATCTCTTTGTTTGGATTATTAGATGGGAACCATAATGAAGCTAAGTTAAATTATTTATGATTATTTATCAGATAAAGATGCTGAGCCTAGCAAGAATGACTATGTTTCGTGACGATCAATCACAACTAATAAGGGGAGGCATGGCATATGATCTAGTAGGAAGCCAAATACAAGCATGTTCAAGAGCAGCGCATTACCAATGAAGAATGTTTAATTCTAGACTTATAGAGTTAAAGATAGATCAATCGAAATTCATTTTTAATTGTAGATTGATAGAGTTAAAGATAGATTTAATCTTGTATAAAAATGGCAAAAGTTTTGAAAATGAGTAAATAAAATAAAAGTTAGTCTATTTTTTAATAAAATATATTCAAAAATATTTTTTTAAATATTATGTTTTCTTAATTGCAATTGATTTTGAAATGTGGACAATCTATTAATTAAAAATAAAAAATACCATAACATCAACAAAGTCGTTATACCAAGAAGCATCAAATATTTTGGACTACATTCCACTCAATCATAAGATGTTAACACATAACTTTGTTAACCCACTTTGTTATGTCCCCGACAAGGGGATATATATGAATCGACCAGAGCCATTATTTAGAGCAATTTGTAGTAAATTTAACAAAAACATATAATTTAGACTAAGGTTGTGTATTATATTTTTATTTTTTTATTTTTTAAAACAATTTTTGTGCTTATTCATTGGTTAGTGCAGGTGACGTTTCTCTAGGGTCTTGTGCCCCAGAACTCGGTGGCGAGCTTTGGTAAGCAAAAATTAAATGCAAAATTCCTACTGCAGCAAACGTTCATCGCAATTTATAGTAAATCCCATTGTAATTGATGATTGACACTGCAGTCTATGCTGACAAACTCACATGATGTGACATCTATCCCTGGCATCAAATGGCTCGTCCTCCATCTATCTTCTTTCTTTTCTACACATCTACCATACATGCAAAGCTTAATGTGTTGCATTAAAAACATGCAACTGTAGAGTTTAATGTGTTGCATTATAAACATGCAACTGCCCAAATGTTCCTTAAAGGTTCTTTACCAATCATGCATCTGGTGTGAATCCTAGCCATCTTAACTATTTCTAGCCTATTTTCAAATTTTTTTCAATAGTTTTTGCAAATGTGTTGTGCCAATAATCACATGATCTCAGGTCTCTTTTTGTATCATCCTTTGTGAGAGTTTGTATCCCCCTATCGTGCACTCCTCTGATCGAAATGGATTCAACTTTGGTAGTTTTCGAGCAAGACGATACAGCAATACATTTTAGTGTTCTGCAAGCTCCAAGTGTAGCCATTTCTGATTCATAATAGGTATTTCTCATTACCTTATCACATTCCCTTTAATTCCCTGTTATTATCTCCTTTGGGCAATGAAGTAGCACTAACAAATCCTAATGCTCCCATGGTTTGGTACAGTCATGATCCAATAGAGGTTATAAACTGCTTGAATGAGGGGAAATCCAATACTGCCAATTTTGAAGGTTTTACACGCAACTAGTATGAAATCTACGTGGGTGTGTGAGTTGAAGGCAAAAGGTTTATTCAAAAAATGCGCCCATACATGCCGCTGGATAGCATGACCAAGGAGAATGAATAATGGGTAGGAAAATGAGTGGAAGTTCGTACTGTTTTTTTGTTACTCTTTTCTTCAGAAACAACACAAAAATAAAGACAAGTTTAAAATCAAAGAAGAAGAAAGAAAACTAGTTCTAAGATTCTTATTTTGTACTGAAGGTGCATACACTCTTACATAAGTGTTCTGATGGTAGAGCTCATGAAATGCTTCCCCTATGAATTATATATTTGACACTATCTCCATAATCAATCAATATGTGAGAAGATATGAACAACTTAGATATTCAACACTATCTCCGTAATCAATCAATATGTGAGCGGGGATGAACAACTTTGAGCAACTCTATTCTTGTTGGTTTGGTTCTTGTAGATTGAAATATGTTAGTGGAGATGAAGGGAAACCCCTAGAATGTTGTTTATGCAGCAACATACCTTCCATCGGTCAGAAGAATCACTTTCAGGTGTACTCGCCTTGCGTTGATATGTTGGATTGGATGTATAGTGTTCAACTCAGAAAGGGGAGGTCACAAGTACTTGCAAGTCATTTAAGCTTTGCTACGTTAGTGGAGACGCTTAAAAGGAGCCTATCATTAGTTCTTGTGGATTTCTATCCCTTGGCAGGTCGATTGGACATCAAAGAGAAAGAACAATCGGGTTGGCCGAAAGTTGACTGCAACGATGCCGGAGTGGAATTCATTGAAGCTTTGATTGATATGGCTTTCTAAGACATGGAAAATGAAGATTTTCGGTACAAAATATTTTTCAAGAAACTCACCCCCACGCATGATGCTCACCATAGTTTCAACCATGAAAGATACAATGCATCGCTTCTCTCCATAAAGGTACTCAAAATGCTCTTGGTTCTTAATTAACGCAACTAGTTCGCACAAATCCTCTGCACAAATCGTCCCACAAATCCTCAGTTGGATTTAGCTAGGTTAGGTTTTTTATTTTCCACGCACACTTGGATGTACAATGTGAACATACTGCCTCTCTGCAGCCCAATAATATTAAGTGACTGCAATTTTCTGAGCGAAATTGGTACTGTAGGTCACTTATTTTTGAGGAGGTGGTGGAATTTGTGTGGGAACCACTCTTCATCACGTTATAGCAGACGGAAATTCATTTTGGCAGTTCATGAAATGTTGGGCAGAGCGTAGTAGAGGATTTCCCATTTCAAAGAATATTCTAGAACACATGAGAACAACCTTCAAGCGGAATGAGAAGAATTACACAATACCCAACATCTCTTGGAGGACTGAAGAATTAGTAACCAATAGGATTAAGGGAGCACATATTTTCATGTTTTTCCTGGACGATTTACTGCCCATAAAATCGGAATATGAGACTCATGAATCAGATGTTTCTGGCTGCGCCTCCTTGGAGAATACTGATGAGAACAGTTTTATGAGCCCTGTCAAAGACGAAATAGACCTTAGAATCTTAACTTTTCATTTCAGTGAACAAATGATTCAAAAATTGAAGGAACAAACCGGGCCCTTCTCTTTGTTTGTGGCAGTCGCTGCACATTTTTGGAGATGCATAGTGAAAGATCGACAGATCCAAGAAAAAGATCCCATTGTTTTTGGATTGCTTGTTGACTGTAGAAGTAGGGTAAACCCTCCCTTACCTCATACATATTTTGGGAATTGCTTGTGGGTAGGCTTTTCCCGGACTATGGTACAACAACTACTGTGTCAAGATATCTGCTTCGCTAAGACTCTCATCCACGAAGTCATAAGCTCCTGCATAGACACACAGATTAACTATATGATTGATTTCATTAATGAATCTCCTAGCGATGACATCATGCATATACTCAGTCAGGTTACATCCGCAGCCCTCTACGGTATGAACGTAGTGAGCTCTCACAAATTTTCCATTTACGAAATAGGCTATGGATGTGAAAACAAGTGAATGTCCAGGCTGCATCCATTTTTGAAATTGGAGGTATGGTTTTGTTTCCTAGAAGAGATACGGAAGGAGGAGGAGGAAAGAGTATTGATGTCTCTACTTGCCTCCCCAGCCATCATATGAAAACACTTGAGCAGCTTCTCATGAGCATCCTCGATTGAATTACTTACCTTATTCCGATTGAATTCCTTTATCTTACTGTCACTCTCTGTGAAAGTGAATACCAGATCAGGTCTCGATATTTGTATGTTTGTTATGTTACTATTTTTTTTTAAGTTTGTTTTAATTTTGGAGATTAAAGCTGTTATTGGAGCATACTTTTTCCACTTATTTTCTAAACTTTGAAATATGTGTACTTTACAAAAATGAATAACATCTTTACATGAAAGAAGAAAAATGGTAACAGTTAGTCAAATACAGAAAGAACTTATAACAGTTAGTCAAACATAGAAAGAGCTTAATTCCATGAACTGCGAATACGAATTTTTCCAACCCTATTTTGAAACACAGAAAGAGCTTAATTTTTCAAACACAGAAACAACTTAATTTCATGAAATGTGAATACGAATACGAATGGTTTGTGCTTTAATTCACAAGGTCAGCCACACGTTATTACTATTTGTAAAAGCAGTGTATCCGTATAAATAGGAGCAATATTGGAACAGGTTCCAACCTCCCTAACGATGGACAGATCGGGCGGGCATGGCATATAGTGGAGAAAACCCCATCAACCAAACTCAAGTAGAGGAATATTGGTTGAACCACTTATGTTATTCAAACCACCACTTATTCTTTCATCAATTCTTTGTTTTGACAGAGTGATGGATGGTTTACTGAAAATGTAATAGCTATAAAACAATGTTCAGCACAGACATAAAATTGTAGGGTCTCTAATATTGGGTAAATTGCCAACTTCTTTCTTCATTCTCTAGAGCATATGTATAACTATAACATCGCATATGTATAACTGTAACATCCTGTCAACAATTTCCATCGAAATAGGCTTTTTTTGCTCATATTTACCAATAGTTACTTCGCAATCAAGGATTTGTCAATTCAGATCCAATTCATGAGTTCTATATTTTTATTTTGGATAGAATTCATATTTGAAAAGAGGATCTATCTCTGGTTAAAGTGGATTTAGAGCCGAATAACAGAATGGTTGTAGATTTTCAAGGAGTCAGTTCCAATGCAAGGAAATGATACCCTAAAGTCGGGATTTGGGAATCGATTCCTTCCGTAAGAACCGTTTCTAGCACCACTCTAAAAATGCTTAAAAGTAAAGGTGTTTTCACTGTTTCCTTGACTGTGGGGAAAGGGAGAGAGTGGCACACGAACCTAAATAAACCAAAAGAAAAAAACCTAGCTTAGCCTACCTTGCAATTTCCATTTATGAGAACAAGCAAAGAGAACAACAAAGAGAGGAACGGATTTTCTTTTCTTAGTTCTGATTTCTTGTTCGGTATTGAGTTTTAACTGCTGACACCTCCAGGACTCCATTCCATTTGCACATTAAAGACTTAAGGGAAGTGACTTGGTACAGTGATAGCTGGCCGAAGCTAAGTCAAGATGAAGCTTGGGTTGATATTTAATACAGTTCAAATATCTGTAAGTATCCGGGTTAATATTTAATGCAGTTTATCCGAAATAGATTGGAATTATCCGGAGATGGGTATAATAAGAATCCTTACATTTATATATTTTCAAATCATATTCAAATTTAATAGTTGCTTAATTAATAATTGAAAACAAACTTACACCTTCTCTTGCACCTCGTGGCTCTTGTTAACTCATGAATTTGCAAAGCATTTTGAAGTCCCTCCTCTTAAAAACAATAGTTAAAATAAGATGTTAATACATCACCCCCTTCAATTTTATATTTGAAATATTTTTTTTACAACTACGAGCATCCCTTACACGTGTTAAAATCTGATGCACGTCACTGTAAATTCATGATCAAAAGGTGGCATTATTTCTTATTTATTTTTCTAAAAAATCTGATTTATTTTTATAGAGAATCTCATGCACGTTAGTGTAAATTCATGGTAAGAGAGGCGGCATTGTTATTTATTTCTAAGTGGTTATTGACATATTTAAAAAAGGCATTTTAATTTGGATATTTTATTTGGTTGGGGATATTATCAATGCTTTGAGCATTGATATTATTTATGAACAAATTTATCAAGATAAGTTTCTATTCGAAGTTAATATAAAGATGATCATTTTGATTTAATTACGTGGTCATATAAATAACTTTTTACAAAATTTAGTTTTGTTCAAAGATCTATTATTATTAAATCTTTAATTTAAATATTTAGCTATTAATTTTTCTCTTGTTTAAAAATTTAATACTATTAATTTTTTAATTGAAATATTTAGTTATTATTAATTTATTTTAGTTTTAATTGATTTAAATATAATTTGTTTTGAATTTTTATATTAGAGTTGATATTGTAATTTTTTTATTTTTTTTATTTTAAATATAATATATCAGTCCAAGTTTAGTACATAATTACATTTAATTGAAAATTCAAAGAATTGATTATGCAATATTTCTTTCTTAGATCATTTTTATTATATATTTCATCCACCATCGATGAATTTTATGTTCATCTCAACCATTGCTACAATTTGTTTTTTCAAAATAGTGAAAAACACAAATCTCACACTATCTAAATGTAAAATATAAATCAGACCTCCACTCACTAGGCATTCATAACTCTGAATTCTCGTAAACACAAAACAATGAATTCTAATAAACACAAAGTATTTTATAAAAATGTTTGTATATTTCTTTTGTAAATAAGGTTATATTATTTAATTCAATATAAATAAAGTTATTGTGAGTACTGGTATGTTATTTTTGTATATAATAATTTTAATATATAAATTAAGTGGTAATTATATAAATATTGTTATTTTTAAATATATATATTGTTTTTAATATAAGTTTTAAAATATTTTTTTATTTTTCACATGTCTATAAAATTATTATTTTATTTTAATTATAAATAAGTTAAAAATTTTAAAAGAAAATGTTTTATATTTTAAATTTAAATAAATATAAAACATAAGATGAATTAAAACTATATTTATTTTTAATTATTATTATTGTTATTTAAATATTTAATTCAGATATTTTTCTAGTATATATGAAGAGAGGTCAATACAAGCAATTCAAATTCATGACTCTGTCTAACATAAATTGAGGATTGATTTTATTTTATTTTATTTTAAAGTATATTTATAAAAAAATGAAAGTGAAGATCATGGACATTCTTTATGAATCCTCTACCAAAATAAGTGGAACCATGAGCACTATTTACAAAACCATGAATGGTGCAAGTGAAACTATAAGTGTTTTTAATATAACCTTAAATAAAGTTGGTTGAACCATAAACATTTGGTTATGGGAAAAACAGCATTGTGTTGTGGAATGTAATGTCCCCAAAAATCGAAAAGAAAATTATTAGACTAGTCAAAACTACCAATGCTGGACTATTTGAACTTGCAGAATGTGTCATACTCTATTTATAATGTTGTATTGTTGTAAGCTGTTCTTATTTCTTGCTTCCATGTTTTCAGATGTGTTTATTACTGTATTTACTTCCGTCGTCATGATGTTGATTATTATGATGTTCTATGGTTATGCATTGATGTGTAAATTAGTTATTGATTACGTACTTTATGGATAATAACATGTGCTTAGTGTCATATACACGATTCTGACTTAACTTTGTTATTGGACAAAGGGGTGGAGTGGTGGGACTAGTTTACCTTGTAACCACCCGAGAGGTAACCATTTCTACTTGTCACGTCAGTATTAGTTAGTTCTGAAGAACTAATGCATTTATGTCCCCTTTGTGTGCAAGTGCACTTGGTGAAAAAAAACTCTTTATAATGCTTAACGGTCATATTGTCTGTTTAGTCACTAGCACTCATTTCTACATATCTATCCTAGTGACATTACAGTGATTGTTGGATGATAAATATACTAGGTGGGATAGTTTACTAGCCTATGTTGCACGGTATGTTGTGATTGTACTTAAGGAATTTACGACCGTGTCTTGGTCACTATTTCACTTATCATTTGTATGACACTTAGTTACTATGGTATAAAGGCTTATAAAGTTGTTTTATGCTTTAACGTAGTCTTAGTGTAAAGTTTTCATAGTTGGAAAAGGATTTGTAAAAACATTGGCCTAAAGTATTCCATGGCATATTTGATATGTCATGGACTTATGGCTTAAGGCCTAAGTATTTCCATACATAATGGGGTTTATACCTTTCACGTTGATTTGGCACAAAGTTTTAACATAGTGGAAAGAACTATAGGATTATGGGGTTTGTAAATGTTAATGGAGGCTAAGGTGGTGAGATCAATGTGCCTTGGGAAGAGTGGAAACCAAGCTTAGGGCTTGGCTCATGCGGTAGTTTTGTTTATTCATAGCCTTGTTGCTTGTGCTCTTCTCCTGAATAGTGTGAAGGAGTGAAATTTTGATGGCTTAACATGTATGTGGATGGTCTGGTTTATTAGCATCTTTTGTTGATTTCTTTTGGATATTTGCATACTTCTCATCGTGACCTTTCTCTATGTTTGCATGCTGCAGGGTTTGGCCAAAATGAGTGTGGTTCGTAGATCGTGGGTCATAGGTGTGGAAAAATATGTGGGCAAAGCCATACCTATTCGGGTAAGCCTATAGTACAATTGTTTACTTGTTCCCTTGTTGCTTCATGGTTAAGACAAGATTATTTCTTGCTGTGGGTTTGGATGCTTGGCTCTGGTTTTCTAATGGTTGCATTTTGGGATGGGGTCTGATTGTAAATTTTAATGGATAGTGCACTTGTAATGCAATGGGATTGGGGTTTTTCTTCTTGGGGTTTTAATTCCTTTTGGCCCGAACGTTAATGTAATGGGATTTAATAATGGGTACTCTATGCAATGAAAAGGGCCTAGGTACTCTAGACAAGGTCTGTGTATTTGTAAATAAGTTTTGATTATGTTACTAGTGGCATTGCTTGCAATGGTCGAGTTTGAACAACTGTGAAACTCCTTATTGATTTTCTAATGACTTTGTTTATATATACATGCTGCATTTTCATACTGTGTCGATTTCATAGTTATTATTCTTAAAGGACTATGTGGATTCACAAACATTGCTTTGGTTAGTTGTATAGGTCAATGCGTGAGGGTGTGTGCAAGAAGTTGAGGGACCTTTTAGATGCAATGGTAGAATGAAGTCAATCACGCTTGATCCATAAAACAGAAATCATCCCAAGCAATCTCGACCCTGCCAAGCCTAATCCCAAGGATGCCAACATGCATGCCAATTAGTATAGTACACAAAAACGCGCTCCTATTTTACCTTGCAAAAATGCGCTCCCGTTTTTCTTCAATAAAACGCACTCTTGTTTTGCTTCATTAAAACGCGCTCCTGTTTTGCTTCAATAAAACGCGCTCCTGTTTTGCTTCAAGAAAACGTGCTCCCG
>LPNX010467306.1:359020-517459 GCA_001517045.1 Pseudotsuga menziesii | reverse complement strand
ATGATGATGATGATGTTCATGATGTTGATGGTGATGATGATGAGGATGATGATGAGGATGGTGATGATGATGTTCATGATGTTAATGGTGATGATGATGATCATGATGATGATGATGATGATGATGAAGGTGATGATGAGGATGAGGATGAGGATGATGATGGTGATGATGATGAAGATGATGAAGATGATGTTGATGGTGGTGATGATGATGATGATGGTGATTATGTTGATGGTGATGATGATGAGGAATATGATGATGATGTTCACAATGTTAATGGTAATGATGATGATGATCATGTTGATGATGAGGATGATGATGAAGGTGATGATGATGATGAGGATGATGATGATGATGATGATGATGATGATGATGATCATGATGAGGAAGATTAAGATGATGAAGATGATGTTGATGGTGATGATGATGATGATGATGGTGATGATGTTGATGGTGATGATGATGAGGATGATGATGAGGATGAGGATGATGATGCTGAAGATGATGAAGATCATGTTGATGGTGATGATGATGATGATGTTGATGATGATGATGATGATGATGTTCATGATGTTGATGGTGATGATGATGAGGATGATGATGAGGATGAGGATGATGATGATGTTCATGATGTTGATGGTGATGATGATGAGGATGTTGATGATGATGTTCACGATGTTAATGGTGATGATGATGATCATGTTGATGATGATGATGATGATGATGATGAAGGTGATGATGATGATGGGGATGAGGATGATGATGCTGATGTTCATGATGTTGATGGTGATGATGATGATGAATGACGATGATGTTCATGATGTTGATGATGATGGTGATGATGATGAGGATGAGGATGATGATGATGTTCATGATGTTGATGGTGATGATGATGAGGATGTTGATGATGATGTTCACGATGTTAATGGTGATGATGATGATCATGTTGATGATGATGATGATGATGAGGATGATGATGATGATGAAGATGAAGACGAAGATGATGAAGATGATGGTGATGGTGATGGTGATGATGATGATGATGATGGTGATGCTATTGATGGCGATGATGATGAGGATGAGGATGATCATGTTGTTGTTGTTGATGATGATGATGATGGTGATGATGGGAATGGTGATGATGATGATGATGATGATGACGATCGTGATGATGATGATGATGATGAAGATGATGATGATGATGATGATGATGAAGATGAAGATGATGATGATGATGATGATGGCGATGGCGATGATGATGATGATGATGATGATGATGATGATGATGATGATGAAGGTGATGATGATGATGATGATGATGAAGATGATGATGATGATGACGATGGTGATGATGATGTTGATGATGATGGCGATGATTCTGATGATGATGTTCATGATGTTGATGGTGATGATGATGATCATGTTGATGATGATGATGATGATGATGATGAAGTTGATGATGATGAGCATGGTGATGATGATGATGATGATGATGATGATGAAGTTGATGATGATGACGATGGTGATGATGATGAAGATGAAGATGATGATGATGATGATCATGACGATGATGATGAACATGATGAATATGATGATGATGAAAATGACGATGTTGATTATGATGATCGATGATCAATGATCATGGTGATGATGATGATGATGATGATGATGATGAGGACGATGGTGATGACCATGTTTATGATGTTGATGTTGAGGATAATGATGATGATGCTTATGATAATGATGATGATGATGATGAGGTGGAAGAGGATAAGAATGATGATGATGAGGATGATGTTGTTAATGATGATGATGATGTAGATGATGTTGATGATGTTGATGATGAGGATGCTCATCTTCATCATCATCATCATCATCTTCATCTTCATCATGCTCATCTTCATCATCATGATTATCATGTTCATATTCATCATCATGATCATCATGTTCATCATTATCATCACCATCACCATCGTCATCATCATTATCCTCACCATCATAATCATCATCATCATCATCACCATCACCATCGTCGTCATCATCATCCTCCTCCTCCTCCTCCTCCTCCTCATCATCATCAACATGATCGTCATCTTCACCATCAACATCATGAACATCATCATCAGCATGATCATCATCATCACCATCAACATCATCAACATCATCATCACCATCGTCGTCATCATCATCATCAACATCATCCACATCACCATCATCCTCATCCTCTTCCTCATCATCATCATCATCATCATCATCTTCATCATCATCATGATCCTCAACATCAACATCATAAATATCATCATCACCATCGGCACCACCACCACCACCACCACCACCATCATCATCATCATCATCATCATCATCATCATCGTCATCATCATCATTGATCATCGATCATCATCATCAACATCGCCATGTTCATCATCATCATCTTCATCATGTTCATCATCATCATCATCATCATCATCATCATCAACATGATCATCATCATCAACTTCATTATCATCATCATCATCATCATCATCATCATCATCACCATGATCATCATCATCACCATCAACATCATGAACATCATCATCAGATTCGTCGCCATCATCATCAACATCATCATCACCATCGCCATCGTCATCGTCATCATCATCATCATCATCATCAACATCATCATCATCATCACTATCGCCATCATCATCATCATCATCATCATCATCTTAATCTTCATCATCATCATAATCATCATCATCTTCATCATCATCATCATCACCATCGTCATCATCATCATCATCATCATCACCATTCCAATCCTCATCTTCATCATCATCATCATCATCATCATCATCACCAACATGATCATCCTCATCCTCATCCTCATCATCCTCATCATCCTCGTCATCATCGCCATCAACATCATCACCATCATCATCATCATCATCATCATCATCATCACCATCAACATCATCTTCATCATCTTCATCTTCATCTTCATCATCATCATCATCCTCATCCTCATCATTACCTTCCTCATCATCATCCTCATCATCATCACCATCAACATCATGAACATCATCATCATCATCATCATCAACATCATCATCATCATCATCATCAACATCATCATCATCATCATCACCATCAACATCATCTTCATCATCTTCATCATCATCATCATCATCCTGATCATCATCACCATGATCACCATCATCATCACCATCAACATCATCTTCATCATCTTCATCTTCCTCATCATCATCATCATCATCATCATCATCCTCATCCTCATCCTCATCCTCATCATCATCATCATCATCATCATCATCATCAACATGATCATCATCATCACCACCATTAACATCGTGAACATCATCATCATCATCCTCATCACCATCATCATCATCACCATCATCACCATCATCATCACCATCAACATCATCTTCATCATCTTCATCTTCATCATCATCATCATCATCATCTTCATCCTCATCATCATCATCACCTTCATCATCATCATCATCGTCGTCATCATCAACATGATCATCATCATCACCATTAACATCGAGAACATCATCATCATCATCCTCATCATCATCACCATCAACATCATGAACATCATCATCATCATCATCACCATCAACATCATCTTTGTCAAAACCCCAAATTTTCCGAATTTTTTTATTTTATTTTAATTAACACTAAATGCAGTTTAACTAGTCATTTTATTTAGTTATATGTTACCAGCTTGTTATTTGAATTCAGCTGTTAGTTATGTTTAGCGATAGAACAGTTCTTTCAGTTTTCTTGACTTTGTTCTTCTTTGCGACTATAAGGGAGACTGTCATGCAAAACTAGGCTTACTTAGCTTTCGAGCTAATGCAGAGAGTTTAATTGTTCTTACAGACTATAGGTAAGAGATTGTGGTGCTGCCTTTCGAAATTCTAAAGTATTTAATACACGTCCGTTGTAAGAGAAAAAGCTCAACAAGAAAGTAAATGTTAAACAAGTTTCCCACGCTTGTTGAGGTACAATTACAATCTATCCTTCTTTCTAGTAGTAGTTTATGGTTCTTGATAATTTGTGAGAACTTCAAATCTATTTTGATCATAATGTATATAATGTCTTATTGAATCTTTTATGATGGAGCAAGGGTAACAGAGCTATACCATCCATAGTATAAATTCATATGTATATGAATATGTTACTTAGAAATGGTAATTGCTAGAAGGTTTAAATATTACTGTTTTCTAAAATCAAAATCTGAAGTTTAGTTAGAGTTTACAGCTTTACTTCGAACTCCTTTTTAAGGAAACTATACTAACATTGGTGCATGAGATACTTAGATTTTTTACTTACTCAAACACTGTTTTCATGCTTAACTAGAGTTCACCTACATTAAAATAAATATTTTATTGAACATGATTTGTTCTAATCCCTTTGTATACAACGGAATAAGTCATTAAGGGACTATAACTCATAAAAGGGTGCATCTCTCAAATTGTATTATAGCCTATCTAATTTATTATGGTTAACCTTCTAGGTAAATAAAAAGTGGCCTAAACTTGCCAAGTCACAAACTAGGGTTAAGGATATTACTTAAGCAAGAGTTATCACTACATAGTAGTTACTACTCTTCCCTTGTACTTTTCTATCAATTATTACTATTTTATTCAAGTCGTTATAAGCTAAAAGGGTTACTATGACAATAAGACCATTGGCGTAGTTTCTCATTATAATTCTCGTTGTAATCTTCCAAGCATACCTTTATTTGATGTAAGAAGTTGATTGAACTAAACTCCATCATGCATAAAGTCATAATGCATAAGATTAGTATAAAGTAAGAAATAAGACATTAGAAAAAGATAAATCAACCAGCTATGATTAAATTAAAATTCTATTTTTATTTTTTTGTTCTACAACTCCATAAGAAAATTGCCTCCTTTACAAGCTCTTATAAGCTAGGGTGAAATGAATGTACTTACCTTAGTAAAAAGGGGTATAATCCAAAACGAGCCAAAAGTGAAAGGATAATTTTTTTTTTTAAAACAAGAGATCATGCTCTAGCTGTAAAAGGGTCGTCATGAACTTCTCCATGATTTTGATGATTATAAAGGTGAGAGTGTAATGATAAAAAAAATGTTTCTATCTTCCCATGCAGCGTTTACATGGAATATTATAAAGTGGAACCTTCGGAAACAACGAGCAGACAATGATAAAGATCGTGGAGAGGTGTTTTTTTTTTGGAACTTTACAATCAGACCCACGACTTGTGACAATATTAAACCACTACGTGTCGATATTGTGACCATGTACTGCATGGTTAAAAGGGATTTATCCACGAACCCTAACTCATTGTTTTACCATAACTCTTGGCCTTTTGCCATTTTGTGATGATTCTGGTGCTGGTGCCTTCCCCCCTTCGCTGTGCCACTTCTCTGCAGGGATAATCTACAGGAGTTAACCTTTTACTGGTCTGTCCGAATTTACATTAAGGAAGTGTCGTTTTCCAGCTTTGCTGTGATTCCTATGATATTGGTTCTCTCTTTGGGTTTAGCTGTCTTTTCAGTTCGAGCCTGTAACCCTTAGCTGGAATCGAACTCTACTTTAGTATGGTCGTAGTCTTATTCTCTTGTATAGAGGTTGAGTGTTGCCATAGTTAATCTTCCTCTCCCTATCTTTAGTGGGGTTTCTTCTTCACATTGAAGGTTATCTCCTTGCTGCTGGGGTCGTGTCTCAAAAAGTTCAGGTAAGGAAGAATACTGCAAAAATTCTTCGATTTACTAATCGTTTCATTTAAAAAAAATACTATCCTGCATACATTTTTTAATTTATTAATGTGGTTATCTTTAATGGAAATAGGTCTCAGCTCTTTCTTCCGTTTGGCTTCTAAATCAAAGTGGTTTCAATAGCTACGAGTTCCAGGTAAGACTGGTTACACCATGGCTTTTTCTCTTTGTGGGGTTCCTTCGGAACTTTTGAGGGTTGGCGCAAAGAGGCCTGTAACCCTTACAGCTTCGGTTACCCTGTTAACTTGTTTAAAACTTGTAGAAAATGAAGAGGCCCATGCGTGGTGCAAGGGTGCTCTGGCTACGGCCATGATTATATAAGTTAGTTTCTTTTATGTTTTAAGTGTTGTGTAAGAAGTAAGTAAAACTGAGGCAAATATGCCATACTCTTTAGATACTTGAATGGATCGAGGGCTTTGAAGAGCCATTCGATTTTTCTGATGGTTTTACTATGTAAATCTCGAGGCTGTGAGCGTGTTTTGAAAAAGGGTTTACAACCCGCAACTTCTACTTTTGCTGTAATTATAAATTTTTACAGGGTTTTGCTGTAATACTATTTTTCTTTCTATATTCTTCGTTTATGTTACAGCACTGAAAGTTGCATACCTGTTATATTATAGCTGAATAATGAGGCTCGGTAGCATCATATTATTTACTTCATTTATACTGTTCTTATAATACGCCTATGTTTGATTATGAGGTTATATAGTTTTTTTTTAACAGAAGCTAAAAGAAATATTAAAACATTCGGTCACTCTGCTAAATTAATAACAGTACATTATTGTACTTGGATTTATATATTTTTTAATAAAACATCTATTGAGGTTATTATAATATAATTTACTACAGGATAAGATAAAACACTTTAATTCCTAAATGGATTACTTCAATCATCAATAATGATTTCTCTTCTTACAGGTGTAGCAGTTACAGTTTAATTTTTATTACTGAATCTAAATGATATTGTTTCTGTAATTAGTACCTAAACTGCCTGCTTAGTTTATACAGCAACTATAATAAAAGGAACATAAATTAATAGAGTAGATATATGATATAAGACTGTTGTCTTATTTATGTGTGTTGTAGCTTCTATTATTATGTATACCTAATTTGTTTTATATAAAAGAAATGTAAAAGTTATTATAAACTAGTACTTTTATCCTATGTCTATTCATAAACATAATAAAATTAGTATTTTATTTCCAAAATATTATTATACTTGTTATTCTATATATTTTGTAGACATATTATAGTTTAAACTACATTCATAAATAAATAAATGAATCGACCAAGTCTTATATTGCTAACACCTTAAAATTATGACTAGCATAAGTATGTTTGATTAAAATAAAAGGGAGATAAATAAAGATATTATATTACTTTCCAAGTGAATTCTGCTAGAAAACTAGTGCCTGTAAAAAAAATGGATTGAGATTATAACTACTATTTATTCCATTAAAATAAGGTACTTGTAGTGATGGTAAATAAGTAATCTGTACAGCATCTACTCTGACTTTAATCTACTTTAGTGGACTGTTTTACTCTTCTAAAATTTTCTACTAACAGTAAACAATATTAGTTATTTCTCTGTGTCTATAAAACTTATCAGTCTTTATTATAGGTTAATACAACTTCTAAAACAAAAGATATTTCTTCTAAAACCATGGAAGAAATACTTGGAAGTTTCATTCATAATCTATTTGTGTTATCATCATACTATCTTTCTTATAATTTTTTTACCCCTGTGCTGGAGTACAGTCTAGTAAACCCAGATGTGGAAAAACACAGAGGGTCCTTATATTTCATCAAAAGATTCCATTACTAACACACTAAAACATGTACATCACTAACTAGCTAAATCTTCTGTCAAATAATACAAGCATAACATTCATCCATTCACACATATTAAAAACAAAAATAGATAAATGATAGAACTTGCTTAAGTTTTGGACAACAACAGCACTGGGAGGCCGTTCCTCCCTACCAACTCTTGGAGAGTGCTCAAACAACGACTCCTCAGGACCCCCGAGCTTGCTCTGGTCTCCCCAGGCTAGAACTAGGTACAACAAAGTCAGATACCAGTCTTCAAACTCAGTATTAATCCAGAACTTATCAGTAAGTTCTCCCAGCTAATAAGCTGTAATAACCAAGTTATTGCAGCAATCCTCTCAGAACAACTTCCTTACTATTTTTCCCTCTTCCCTCAATGAATTTCCTGAATAACATTCACTTGAATGAATTCTCTCTTGAAAATATCTGAGCAGCCTTAGCTCTCTTCATTGGGTATTTTTAAAAGATTGCCTAGGCCTTTTTGGGTTAGTTGTCATTTTAATGAGCCACCTGCTCTGATCCCACTTTCTTGGGGGATCATGACCCCAAATGTAGGGAAGTTGCCACCTGCAACTTAGGAATTGTTTGAGGATGCTGCCACTTGTCTTTTTCCCTCCACAAGTTTGACCAGTAACCTCTTTTAACAGCTCTCCCATGCTGTTGTCTCCACAATTTATTTATTAATAATAAAAATATTCTGAATTACATTCCACTTCTGTTGACTCTGCTGAGTCATCAGTTCCTACTTAGCATTAAATTTAACATAATGTCTCAGGAATATAATTAAAAAAATTAACATTATTTTACAACTTTGGGGTATGTGACAATCTTCATCATCTTCATCTTCATCATCCTCATCATCCTCATCCTCATCCTTATCCTCATCGTCATCATCACCTTCATCATCATCATCATCATCATCATCATCATCACCACCACCACCATCAACATCATGAACATCATCATCATCATCCTCATCATCATCCTCATCATCATCGTCACCTTCATCATCATCATCATCATCATCATCAACATGATCATCATCATCACCATTAACATCGTGAACATCATCATCATCATCCTCATCATTATCATCACCATCATCATCATCATCATCATCATCATCATCACCATCAACATCATCTTCATCATCTTCTTCTTCATCTTCATCATCATCATCATCCTCCTCATCATCATCACCTTCATCATCATCATCATCATCATCACCATGAACATCGTGAACATCCTCATCATCATCCTCATCATCATCACCATCAACATCATGAACATCATCATCCTCATCATCATCATCAACATCATCATCCTCATCCTCATCCTCATCATCATCTTCATCATCTTTGTCTTCATCTTCATCATCATCATCATCATCATCCTCATCATCATCATCACCTTCATCATCATCATAATTAACATTAACATCGTGAACATCATCATCATCATCCTCATCATCATCACCATCAACATCATCATCATCATCATCACCATCAACATCATCTTCATCATCTTCGTCTTCATCTTCATCATCATCATCATCATCCTCATCATCATCACCTTCATCATCAGCATCATCATCCACATCATCATCACCTTCATCATCAGCATCATCATCATCATCATCACCATTAACATCGTGAACATCATCATCATCATCCTCATCATCATCACCATCAACATCATGAACATAAGTGCTAGAGAGAGAGAGAGAGAGCAAGAACAAATGGCACGGTGGGGTGTTTGGAAAAGAGAGGAGTGGATTTTAAAGGTAGGGAGAGGTCATCATCATCATCATCATCCTCATCATCATCACCTTCATCATCATCATCATCATCATCATCATCATCGCCATTAACATTGTGAACATCATCATCATCATCCTCATCGTCATCACCATCAACATCATGAACATAAGCGCTAGAGAGAGAGAGAGAGCAAGAACGAATGGCACGGTGGGGTGTTTGGAAGAGAGAGGAGTGGATTTTAAGGGTAGGGAGAGGAGGAGGGGCATTAGAGCTATGGAGAAGAGGAGGGGGTGTTAGTAAGAGTTAGGGGAAGAAGGGAGTCAGGGGGGGACATAAAATAATAAAAGTATAATTGACAAAACAAGCACTCATTATAGTATTTAAAAACGTGCTTGCGTTTTGCTTCACTAAAACGCGCTCCCATTTTTCTTCAATAAAACGCGCTCCGGTTTTGTTTAAATTAAAAAATGTGTTCCCTCCAAATGATAAGGCCAAGCCTCGACCCATGCTTGCATGGAATTCTTATGCCTATGTGTTTGCTTCGTACTTTGCTTCGAATTCAACATGCCTATGCCTTGGAGTATGATAAACCATGGCTAATTCAACATTATATCCAAATTTTCAATATGCTCGTGTTTAGCCGTTCGTCTGATTATGCTGCACACCTCCATTTTTTATGAGATTTTAGAAACAGAGATGGTTTTTTTTTGCAGATTCCAAATATGTAAATTTTAACAAGAATACATTATTTTTTCTATTTTTTTCGTATTTATCTTCTATCATCACTCCTCAACTCAAAAAAAACACTATTAGTGTTTCATCCATATCTCTTTCGTTTCTCAACCATTTAAAAAAAAACTGTATGGTGCACTAAAGAACATCGAGCTCTACATGCTATAAAAAACCCATTTCCAAATAATTGCATTAAGACATTCAAACACTGCACCCACAATTGACGTACCGTTTTCGAGGTTTGATATCTTAGATAATAAATAAAAAAATTTAAAAAATTATATTTATTATTGGAAAAATAGTCGTGCACTAGTACTATATGTTCTCTATATGTATACCGATTTTCGTAAGTTTATTCCATCATTTAGTCACTCAGACGCTGCACCCACAAAAACATATACCTTATAATTTGTCCAAAAAAAAAAAAGTTCCTGTTAAAAAATATCTAACTTCATATAGTTAACATCATTTTCAATAGAAAAAATTTATATATTTGGAAAGTTCATTCAATTTCCTACATTTCTTGTGTTTTACTCATCGCAAGATTCATTGTGTAAGTGTCTCAAAATATCCATGCACATTGATGGATGTCTATTTTTTCAGTTTTCTATTGCATCTAACGCGCCAAAAGAGACCCTCATCTTTGTGCACTCACCCGTGACATCGTTATGGATTTGGGGCCATGTCGTATATGGCATTGGTGTTTCTCACCATTGTAGCTGTGATAGCGTATTGAATACAAACTTACTATTTATGTTTATGCCATGTATTTAACAATATAAGAGTCAACTACGGGAATAACCCTTTGTTGTCAGTCATCGTTGTTGCAAAATGTTGACCGAGTTGTAGCATTGATATTTTTATTTAAATGTTTGGTTATGTAAGAGGTTGAGGGCCATAGTTACAGTGTGTATATTTTATATGTGTCCTTTTGACCTCTGTGTAAAGAATTTATGTTTTTAATTATTGCGCGCATATATGTAATATAGTGTGTATTTTAATTAGTGGAAAAGTTACAGCATGAGGAAGAATTTAAGTATCAAATCCTACAGGATTCTTCACTATGGATTTGTAAATAAAATATACCCTATAGGAATCGATCATGTGTCATTTACGGTGATGAGGGTTTAAACTTATATGGATGCGATTTGGGATTAATGCCCACAGGAATCGATCTTGTGACCTCTGTGCAATTATATGTATTTTTAATGAATATTGTACTTAGTATTTGGGTTGCTTTATTGCATTGGTGTTTTCGTTATGACATGTGAATATTTATAATGTTGTTTGTAAGTATTTAAGGGTTTGATTTGTTATATTTGAAATGGATTATTTATGTGGATAATTGGCTTACTGCATTATAAAATTGTGGATGTAGTTGGTAGTAATATTATATAGTGTGTTTTAATTATGGAATATTGGTGAAGCATAAATCGTGGACCATTAGATGGTCTCGATACTTGGTCTGTAGATTTGATTTATGATAAATCATAATGCTTAACCTTTTTCTTAGTAGGAATATAATGATAGAGACCTTGAGAGGTCTTCGCTGGTTTTTATCTTAGCTTTAATACTTTGCATTTATGATTATTCTTAGATATAGAATACTAAGTTTATAATATTGCTTAATTAGGTTAGGGTTCTGTTTATACATGATATTAGTTAATTGTATTTTATTTTATATGTTTTACTTATAAACATAGCTCTGCTAGAAATATGAAATCTTCCAATGGAGTACATAGGTAAATAAACACATAGGCCCTGTTAGAAAAATTCCTAGGTATTAGGAAAAACAAAGTTTAAGATGTTAATAAAACATAACTAAGTATAGCAGAAATAAATCCTATCTATTTCTTAGACATGAATTAATCCTGAGACATAGGGTCTATAGATACATTTGTAAACCCTTAAATATTTCTGAGAGGAAACAATTATAAACATAGGGTTAGAGATATAATCATAAACACTTGCATATTTTGATGAGAGATTATACTAGATAATGAAATAGGAAGTCAAGAATCTCATACGTCAAAGTGAGGCTATTCCAATGGCTAAAACCTGCACACTGAAATACCTACCATTAATAACTCAGATAAATATCTGACCTCTATATAGATGACCGAATCACTTGGGAACTACCACATTCCACCCAACCATGACCCATAACCATTCTTTGTTTTAATATGCATCCCCTTAAGCTGGTTCCAACATGCAAGTAGCTTAGAGATCAAAAGGTAAGGCTTCCCTAATTGGTGTATCAGATCTGGATCAGTTCTCCTTTTTCCTCCTAGGCGAAATGTTCTACAAGAACTCTTTTGAGAATAATCAGGAAAAATAATGACTCCAAAAATATGGAAGAGATCCCCAAGCCTCTCTTTTGCTTAGGAATTTATTGACAGAATTTTCATTCAAAGAGGAAATTAAATCAAGAATCATTTGATTTCTTGATTTAACCCTTTTATTATTATTTAATTTAGGTACTTTTAATATTTTAAATTAGGAACTTTTAACTAGTTCCTAATTGGACCTTTGCTGGTATTATGATATTTAATTTTCTCTTACTAATAATAATAATAGATGGAACTTTTCCTTCTTTATTACATTATTAATATTATTACTATGTGTACTCTTTATACATACCCTGCATAAAAATATATAATAATATATTATTTGTTAACATTTGTCATAGGGTATCACATATTGTGATCCCTAAACTTATGACACTTTCTTCATTAAGGTCATCACTTAGGTTGTTAGGTCTACTAGGCTAGGAAACTCTAAACAACCTTGCATGTTGGATTCCCTCGTATAACATGGTAGTTCTTTAGTACTTGCTGAGATCCATAAATTCAAGATTTGATTTAATCACTTATAAATAAGTTAGATGTGATCAATATTTTACTTGAGTCGTTTTCACTTGGAAATCATTAATTTTTTTCAGTAACTCCTAGCGCTTATCTAGAGCCCATACTCAACACTATAATCAGGGAGTTACAAACTTAGTGCAATTCCATATCTCCTTGCTCAACACTAATTCTAGGATGTACTTGTAGGATACACCTAGGGACACAATGGCCAAGTATTCAATGTTCCATAGATTATGCTCAACATCAACATGGAAGGATCCAGGTCTTATGCCCAACACTTCAAATTTGTCTTTTCATGTGTTCCAGAGATTCTTGCTCAACACAAATGTCTCAAAAATCATGTGCTCCAGAGCTTCTTGCTCAACACAAAAAATCAATTTACCCATGTGCTCCAGAGCTCCCCGCTTCATAATCTCATCAACCATGTGCTTCAGGGTCCACGTTTAGCACAAGCAAACATATATATATATATATATATATCATATGCAATTGGCTTACCCTAAATATATCAAACAAATCATCATGTTCATATGTAGTGGGGTATTTGACCCAGTATATCAAAATAAACATCAAGGTAACATCATAATCAATGGGGCTCATTCCCATAAGTGTTAGGTACAACATTCAGGAGATTACATCCCTCCCATCTTAGGAAAACACTGTCCCTAGTGTTCTAGGGACTCAAAATGTAGTCATGAAACAAGGTAGGGTAAGCCTTTCTCATGGTGGCTTCATTCTCCCAAGTCACCTCATCATCTTTGAAGTTATTCCATTGCAATTTCAACTAGAATGTGGTACGCTTCCTGAGCTACACCTCTCTTTTGTCCAATATATGAAGAGATTGATGGGAAAATTCCTCTTCAGGTCCCACCTACAATAAGGACCAATCAATCACATGTTTAGTATCATAAACATATTTATTTAATAAATATGCATGGAAAAAATTATGAACTCTTATGTGAGAGGGAAATTCTAGTTCATATTCCACTGGGCTATCCCAACTAACCAGTGTTCTACACTTTTGTCCGTAGAGCACCTCAAAGGGGCTCATTTGGGCGTATGTCTGATAACCATTGTTATATGCAAACTCTGTGATATGCAAGTAGTCTTCGCACTTGGTGGGGTTGTTAATGAAATACATCCTAAGCATGTCCTCAACAATATGGTTTACCCTTTCTGTTTTCCCGTGTGTCTCCAGGTGATAAGAAGTAAGAAAGTTCAACTACATCTCTAATCCAAAGAATAAAGATCTCCAAAAGTTTTCGGTAAACTTAGTATCTTGATCCGATATGATTGCCTTAGGTCTCCCATGCAATCTAAATATCTCCTTCAAGAAGATATTGAAAATGTGTATTGCCTTATAGGTTGACTTCACTGGAATGAAGTGTACTGATTTAGAAAATTTGTCAACTACTACAAAGATATAATCATTTTGTTTCTTACTCTGAGGTATACCGATGATAAAATCCATACTAATGGCATCCCACTTCCATTCCAGAATGGGTAATGGATGCAGCAATCCTGAAGGATGTTGATTCTCAGCTTTGACTAGCTAACAGTCTTGACATTTCATGATAAAGAACGCAACGACGACCTTTAACTCAGTCCATAAAAAGTGTCTCTTAATGAAGGATATCATCTATTGATATCCCAGATGCCTTGAGTAGGGTGTCCAATGAAATTATATGAGGATGATGGACCGAAAGTCCCCTCCTTCTGGAATGTACAATCTCTCCTATGATCATAGCAGTCTTGTTTCATCTACCTTGTACTCCTTTTGTTGTTGAAACAACCTATCCTCTTAGACTTTCTTGAGGATTTCTACATAGAAATGGTAAACTCTATTTTTCGTTCTAATCCTCTCGTGTAAATATGAATCGGTTTGACTTAAAGTCACCTCATATATCATATGAGTTCATCTACTCAAAGCATCATCAATCTTTTTCTCTTTTCCCCTATATGTTTTAGCTCTAAATGGTACTCATTAAGGAGATCCAACCATCTCACTTGCCTAACATTCAGATCCGGTTGCTCAAATAAAAAATTCAGACTCATATTATCTTTCTTTAGACGAAATTTCCTTCCCATGAGGTAGTGCCTCCACATCTTCAAAGCATGGATAATGGATACTAAACCAAGATCATGCGCGGGGTAGTTTTGTTCATGTTCTTTTAACTTTCACGATTCATAACATATCACATTATCATTCTGCAAGAAGAATCTTTCAAGTCCTTCCTTTCTTGCATCTGTGCAAACAACAAAATCCCCATTGGGATCTGTAATTCATAGTATCGGTGCAGTTGTCAAAAGATACTTAAGCTTTTGAAAACTTTCCTCACACTTGGTCGTCCATAAAAAAATATTTTCCTTCTTTTGAAAAGCGGTCATGGGACAAGCTATTCTTGAGAATTTCTCAATGAAATTTTTGTAATATCTGGCTCATCCAAAAAAGGACGTAATGTCAGTGACACTAGTAGGGGTAGGCCAGTCTTTTGTGGCTCTAATAATTTCCAAGTCCACAACTATCCCTGTCTTGGAGAAAATGCAACCCAAGTACTATATCTATGGTTTGTAAAACTCACATTTACTAAACTTGGAATAGAGTTGGTGTTATCGTAACACCCATAGCACTATGTGAAGGTGTTCCTCATGTTCCTCTTTACTTTTAGAGTAAACTATGATGTTGTCTATAAATACCAAACAAAATTTATCCAAATATTTACTGAATATATTTTCCATTATACACATAAAGTTTGTGGGTGCATTGGTCAACCCGAACGGTAATAATACAGACTCGTAGTGCCCATAACTTATACAAAAGGTGGGTTTGTGAATATCCTCATCGCGAATCCATACCTAATGGTACCCAAATCATAGATCAATCTTTGAAAATATCCTAGATCCTCCTACCAAATCGAACAAGTCATCGAACCTGCAAAGTGGGTATCGGTTCCTGATAGTCATCTTGTTAAGCTGACAGTAATCGATGCACATCCACATCATACCATCCTTCTTCTTTACGAAAAGTATTGATGATCCCCAAGGGGACACACTTGGTAAGATGTATCCTTTTTCTATCAACTCCTACAACTGCATTTTGAGTTCCACCAACTCTGGTGCACTCATGCGGTAAGGGGATTTTGAATTTGAAACTGGTCCTAGTGTCAGTTCTATGGAAAATTCTAGGTCTCATTTTAGAGGTAATTCTAGGATCTCATCAGTAAATACATCTTTGAATTCTATAAGAACTGGGAATTCCTCTATGTTTTGTTCTTTTTCAGCCTCTATGTCTCAGATATTTACTACAAACAACTTGCATCCTTTCCTAATGCACTTTTTTGCTTGTAAAGAATATATCTAGCTTATAGAAACATTCTTTGGTATGCATTGAATGTTCACTTGATTCCATTGGCTATCTGTACATAAGATCAACTTGTGTAAGAAATCGAGCATGACATGGTGTTATTCCAATGATTCCATGTCGATAAGTATATCATATGATCATAAAGGTATGAATTTCAAGTTTACTTTCGTAGGAAAACCATTCAGGCTTACCTCACAATATTTAACTATTTATGAAAGCTTCCATTTTGTACTAGCCAAGTCTTATAATGTTTTACTTTTCCTAGTTTGCATACATCAACAATTTAGGTGATAGATAGCTTCGGCAAGAACTAGGGTCAATCGGTATTGAAATAGTAGTGTTGAAGATCTTACCTTCCATCTCAACCATGGTAGCCTAATGGTCTTCCTGTCGGCGATCCAAGGCTGTGTAGATCCGTGGTGTTCCAGCTATGTCCTCTATCGTTGGTTCTGCTTGGAAGTTGTACAAGACCCCATTGGTCTTGTTCTTACAATCTCAGGCATAATGAGGCCTGCTGCATTTCTAGTATTTGATTTGTAACGAGGTAGCATTGGCTCCCCTAGTTACTACTGGATTGCTAACATTCGGATCCGGTACATATGGCTTTGTACTTGATTTTTGAAGTTCTTGTTCGTTGGAAAAATGTTCTTCTGTTTTCTGTACGGTTGTTTGTTAAACCCTGGTTTGCAGTTGTCAGAGAAGTTCTTTGACTTATCTTTGTTTTTGTTTATGTTTTCTTTCCTTAGCTTCCCATGCTCATAACAGAGCCTAGATTTGTGCAGTGTGGTGTGGAAGGTTTTAGGCATGTCAAACTCAGTCCTTTCCCAAACGTTGGGAGAAATGCACCCTAAAAAATGTTGGATCTTTACCTTCTCGTCTTTTATGTATGGCACATAATGTAACATATCTAAAAATATGTTAAAAATAGCATTTATAATCATGGATCCCATACGTAACTCGTGAAACTCTTTCACTTTTCTGTCGAATAATCTTTATGACATATATTTTTCTTGAAAGAACTTGCATAATTTACTCCAGCGTATTTCTCTTACCGCATCTTTCTTGGTATGCTTCAAGTCTCTCCACCATCTCGCTACTTTTCCATTTAAATTATAGATGGCCAGTCGAGCCTTCATTTCGCCAGAGTAGTTATGAAATCAGAAATATTTGCTTATACCCAACAGCCATTCTTCACCTTTCTCCCCCATGTTCACTTCTCCTTCATACATTGGGGCTCTTATTTTTCTCAACTCCCCCTAGCGATTGTCAACACTTCTTTGTTTCTTTCTGCATGGAGAAAGAGATTCATCCATGGAAGGACTGTGATAATCTCCTTCTGGAGGTTCATATGTATGTTTCTCTTTTCCTTCTTCTCTTGGGTTGTTGGCCCATTTATGATAAAGTTCCTTCTTGAACTTGTTTGTGCAATGAATGGGTTTTCCATGTAGGCTTCCTCCCATCATGTTTCACAACAATGCTTCATTAATTGCTTGTTGTTCCTTTCTTTCATTCAGAGTATCCTCTTTGAGGCTTTGCAAGTCTTCTTCAAGACTTTGTATGGTTTTCATCAGATCAAAATTCAGCAACACCACCAATTGTGCTTCCTAGGTGGGGGTATTCAATTTCCCTTTCCAGTTGTCATCTTCTTCAATGTTTATGATATGAACTATTCTTTTAAAATTCCTGAAATTGCAAATTTTTAATAACACGAAAAATTTCTGCTAGTTAACAAAATTTAAAACATACTTTATTTCCTTGCAACAAAGTTTTGGTACACGCATTTGGTCTCTTAGTGTTGAAAATGGGATCTCATACCACTTGGAATGTCCCAAAAAATTGAAAAAAAAAATTATGAGACTAGTCAAAACTACCTATGCATGACATTATTTGAACTTGTGGAATGTGTCATATCTATTTCTACTATTGTATTGTCATAATATGTTCTTACATCTTGAAAAAAAAAATTATTAGACTAGTCAAAACTACCTATGCACGACATTATTTGAACTTGTGGAATGTGTTGTATCTATTTATACTATTGTATTGTCATAATATGTTCTTATGTCTTGCTTCCATGTTTTCAGATGTGTTTATTATTGTATTTACTTATGTCGTCATGATGTTGATTATTATGCTGCTCTATGGCTATGCATTGATGTGTAACTTAGTTATTGATTATGTACTTCATGGATTATAACACGTGCTTACACATGATTTTGACTTAACTTTGTTATTGGACAAAGGACTAGAGTGGCGGGACTAGTTTCCCTTGTAACCACCTGAGAGGTAATAGTTTCTACTTGTCACATCGGGCTTACTTAGTTCTGACGAACTAATGCATTTATGTCCCCTTTGCGTGCAGGTGAACTTAGCGACAAGAAAAATGTTTATAATGCTTAACGGGCATATTTCCGTTTAGTCACTAACACTCATTTCTATAGATCTATCCTAGTGACATTACATTGATTATTGGATGATAAATATACCAGGTGGGATAGTTTACTAGCATGTGTTGCACAAGTTGGTGTGATTGTACTTATGGACTTTACGACCGTGTTTTGGTCACTATTGCACTTATCATTTGTATGACACTTGGTTACTATGGTATAAAGAATTATAAAGTTGTTTTATGCTTTAACCTAGTCTTAGTGTAAAGATTTAATAGTTGGAAAAGGATTTGAAAAAACATTGGCCTAAAGTATTCCATGGCATATGAAATATGCCATGGCCTTAAGGATTAAGGCCTAAGTAATTCAATACATAAAGGGGTTTATACCTTTCATGTTGATTTGGAACAAGGTTTTAACATAGTGGAAATAACTATAGGATTGTTGGTTTTGTAAATGTTAATGGAGGCTAGGGTGATGACATCAATGCACCTTGGGAAGAGTGGAAACCAAGCCTAGGGCTTGGCTCATGCGATAGTTTCGTTTATACGCAGCCTTGCTGCTTGTGCTCTTCTCCTGTGCAGTGTGAATGAGTGCAATTTCGATGACTTAACATCTATGTAGAGGGTTTGTTTTATTAGCATATTTTTTTGATTTGGTTTGGATATTTGCATACTTTTCATTGTGACCTTTCTCTGTGTTTGCAGGTCGCAGGGTGTGGCGAAAATGATTGTGGTTCATAGCTCGTGGGTTGTAGGTATGGGAAAATATGTGGGAAAAGTTGCGGGAAAAGACGTGGTTAAGACAAGGTTATTTCTTTCCTTGGGTTTAGATGCTTGGCTCTGGTTTTCTAATGGCTACATTTTGGGGTGGGGTTTGACTGTAATTTTTAATGGATACTGTACTTGTAATGCGATGGGCTTGGGGTTTTAATTCCTTCGGGCCAGAACTTTAATGTAATGGGATTTAATAATGGGTACTTTGTGTAGTGAAAAGGGCCTGGGTACTCTTGACATGCTCTACGTATTTATAAATAAATTTTGAATACGTTACTAGTGGCAGATCCATTGCTTGCAATGGTGCAATGGATGAGTTTGAACGACTGTGAAAATCCTTATTAATTTTGGAATGATTGTGTTTATATATACATGGTTCATCTTCATACTGTGTCGATGTCATGGTTATTATTCTTAATGGACTCTGTGTATTTGCAAACATTGCTTGGGTTAGATGTATAGGTGAATGAGTGACAACGTTATGGATTTCGGTCCATGCCATATATGGAATTTTTGTTTCCCACCATTATAGACGTGGTAGAGTATTGGATACATACTTACTGTTTATGTTTATGTTGTGTATTTAAATATATAAGAGTCGATCGTGGGAATAACTCTTCTTTGGCAGTCGCCATTGTTGCAAAATGTTGACACAGTTGTAGCATCAATTTTTATTTAAATGTTTGGTTATGTAAGAGGCCAAGGCCCATAGTTACATCGTCTATATTTTATATGGGTCTTTTCCACCTCTATGTAAATAGTTTATGTTTTTAATTACAACCTCCATATATGTAATATAGTGTGGATTTTTATTAGTTTAAAAGTTACGGCATGAGGAAGAATTTAAGTATCAAATCCTACATGATTCATCACTATGGATTTGTAACTAAAATAGACCCTGCAAAAATCGATCCTAGGTCATTTACAATGATGAGGATTTAAACATATATCAATGTGATTTAGGATTAATGTCCACAGGAATCGATTGTGTGACCTCTATGCAATTAAATTTATTTTTAATGAATATTGTACTTAGTATTGGGGTTGCTTTATTGCGTTGGTATTTTTGTTATGACATGTGAATATTTATAATGTGGTTTATAAGTATTTAAGGGTTTGATTTGTTATATTTGCAATTGATTATGTATGTGGATAATTGGTTTACTACATTACAAAATCGTGGATGTAGTTGGTAGTGATATTATATAGTTTGTTTTAATTATGGAATATTGGTGAAGCATAGATCGTGGACCATTAGATGGTCTCAATAATTCGTTTGTAGATTTTATTTATGATAAAGGATAATACTTAACCTTGTTCTTCATAGGAATATAATGATACTAACCCCAAGAGGCCGTCGCTGGTTTTTATCTTAGCTTTAATACTTTGAATTTATGATTATTCTTAGAAATAGAATACTAAGTTTATAATATTGCTTAATTAGGTTATGGTTCTATTTATACATGATATTAGTTAATTGTATTTTATATTTATGTGTTGTTTAAAGCTTAATATGAATTAGTCTTTTACTTCTAAACATAGTTCTGCTGACAATATGATATCTTCTAGTGGAGTACATAGGTAAATAAACACATAGGCCCTGTTAGAAAAATTCCCATGTCTTAGGAAAAACAAAGTTTAAGCTCTAAATAAAATAGAACTTAGCATAAATAAATCCTAACTATTTCTTAAACAGGAATTAATTCAGAGACATAGGGTTTATACATAAATTTGTAAACCCTTAAAGATTTCTAACAGGAAACAATTATAAACATAGGGTTAGAGATATAATCATAAACACTTGCACATTTTGACCAAATATTATACTAGATAATGACATAGGAATTCAAGAACATCGTACTCAAAATGTGCACACTCAAATAATAGATTTGGAGGCTATTCCAATGGCTCAAACATGCACACTCAAATACCCAAAACAAACAACTCACATGCATATATGACCTCTGTATAGATGACTGAATCACTTGGGAATTACCATGTTCCACCCAACCATGACCTAAAATTGTTCTTGGTTTTAATCTAGACCCCCCAAGTTGGTTCCAACATGCAAGTATCTTAGTGCTCCTAAGGTAATGCTTCCCTAACTCGTGTATCAAATCTGGATCAATTCTCCTTTTTCCTCTTAGGAAAAATGTTCTCCAAGAACTCTCTTCAGAATAATCAGGCAGAATAATGACTCCAAAAATATGGAAGAGATCCTCATGCCTCTCTTTCTCTTGGGAATTTATAAACAAACTTTTCAGTCAAAGAGGCAGTTAAATCAATAATCATTTGATTTCTTGATTTAACCCTTTTTTTATTTAATTTAGGTACTTTTAATATTTTAACTTAGGAACTTTTAACTAGTTCCTAATTGGAACTTTGTAGGTATTATGATATTTAATTTTCTCTTAGTAATAATAATAATAGATAGAACTTTTCCTTCTTTCTTACATTATTAATATTATTACTATGTGTACTCTTTATACATACCCTGTATAAAAATATATAAAAATATATTATTTGTTAACATTTGTCTTAGGGTATCACATATTGTGATCCCTAAACTTATGACATTTTCTTCATTAAGATCATCATGTAGGTGGTTAAATCTACTAGAAAAGGAAACTCTAAACATCCTTGCATGTTGGATTCCTTCATATAACATGGTAGTTCTTCATTACTTGATGAGATACATAAATTCGATATTTCATTTAATCACTTATAAATAAGTCAGATGCGATCAATAATTTACTTGAGTCATTTTCACTTGGAAATCATTAATTCTTTTCAGTAACTCCGAGCACTTATTGAATCCCCATACTCAACACTATAATCAGCGACTTACAAACTTAGTGCAATTCCAGAGCTCCTCTCTCAACACTAATGCTAGGATGTACTTGTAGGATACACCTAGGGATACAATGGCAAAGCATCTGATTTTCCATAGATTATGTTCAACATCTACATGGAACGCTCTAGGGCATATTCCCAACACTTCCAATTTATCTTTTCATGTGTTCCATAGATTCCTTCTCAACTTAAATGTCTCAAAACACATGTGCTCCAGAGATTCTTGAACAACACAAAACATCAATTTACCCATGTGCTCCAAAGCTCCTCGCTGAACACAAAACATCTCATCGACCATGTGCTTCAGGGTCCATGCCTAGCATAGGTAAACATATATATATCATATGCAATTGGCTTATGCCCAATATATCAAACAAATCGTCATGTTCATATTTAGTGGGGTCTTTGACTCAGTATATCAAAATAAAACATTAAGGTAACATCATAATCAATGGGGCTCATGCCCATAAGTGTTAGGTCCAAAATTTGGGATATTACATGGAACTATGAAAGTGCCTAACAATTGGTGGTGGAGCCATGAGTATTATTTTGTGGAAACATGAGGATTTCCTCTAGAACCATGAACAATGTTGGTGGAATCATGAAAAAGTTTTACAAAACCACATTTACTTAATGAGTTGTTAAGGAACCTTAAACAAAGTTTGTGGGACTCTGAAACTTTAATGGTGGAACCATAACCATTATTTATAAACATGAGGATTATTATCAAAATTTGAATAAAGTTGATGCAATAACACACTTTTGGTGGTGGAATCATGAGTCTTTTTTAAAAACTTGAGAGCATGTTTATAGTTTGTTTATGAAATATTAAAAAAAATTGGTGGAACTATGAAATATTGGTAGTGGAACCATGATCTCTATTTATAAAACTACGATCAATATTGATGTAGCTATGGGGGTTATTTATGAAACCTTCAACACACTTTTATTTGAACCGTGAACTTTTTTTGATGAAACCATGGACATTGTTTATGGAACCTTAAAAATGATTTGTGAAACTTTGAACATAGTTGGTAGAAACATAAAGATTTGATAGTGAAACAATGTGCATTGTCTAGGGAACCATGAATAATGTTGGTGGAACCATGATCAATGTTTACAAAACCTTGAACAATAATAATGGAACCATGAAATTTTTGTAGTGGAATGATGATCATTTATTATGGATCCATGAACATTACTTGTGAAACCATGATCACTATTTGTGAAACTCTCAATAAATTTAATGCAATCATGAAGTTGAACTTGTAAAAAAATATTTTACTTTTATTTTAAAATGTTTTCAATTCACCATTTGAATAATAGAAAGTGATTTTCTTGTGATTGCCCGAGGATAATTAAACGAGTATAGATCCATCTTTACTATGCCTCTACCAAGCACTGAAAGGGATCAAGAAGAATGAGATGAGTAACATTAATAATCATACAATCAAAAGGTTTTCCAAACTATCTTTACTTGTCTTTCTTTAAAAATAATAATGAATATTAATAGTAGTTAATGAGTAAAATAATCCATATAAAAATTTAAATTCTAGATTTCCATAATAAATTGGAATTTGAAAAAAACTTTACCATCAAATGAAGAATTTAAACATTGATCCAAATGTTTTTTAGAAATAACTTGTTTTGTTCTATAACTAAAAATGAGCATTTACATGTAAGGGTTAACCTTGACTTGGGAATGAGCAAGGATGTAAGTGGTTTATGGAACATGGTCTTAGTCGCCCTTCGTTTATTGCTAGTTGTATTTTCATTTAAAGAACCTTATAAATATGGTTGTAATATTCCATTGTAATTCTCTTGGCAGCCTTGGCTGACCAATAATAAATATATTATTGAAGGTTGGTTTTTCCCTTCGGGGTTTTCTAAGGTAAATCTAGTTTTGCTATTGTAATAGCTATTATTTTGTAATTTATTTTCTATCACATATTTTCTTCCTAACATTATGTGTGCTTAGGTTTCAAGTCAAAAAAATTTTAAATTGAAATTTGATATATAATTACATAAATGTGTTTTACAATTTAGATAATTTAAAATTAAATTTTATATGTTCTTGGTTTTATAATTTTTTTTTTTTTTTTCTGCTCAAGTCAATTGAATTTTATTACTAATATTTTACGACTGAGTTTGTAAGATTGTGAGTATTTTCCTAATATGGTTGTATTTTTATATGGCTATAATATATTTTGTTTTTTATTTTTTTAATTATAAGATGACATGTTATAAGTTTTTTTATTTTCACTTTTTATTATTATTATTTTTATGAGCCGACTTGTGACACCACTATAGTTTGGCACATCTCCCCCATTTGAGCTATAGAAAATGACTCTCGGCGCAATAAAAACAAATTTGTTATATGGTCATGAATACAAGGTAAAAAAATTGAAAGAATAACATAATGAAATGGCCATGATACCATAAGACCTATATGTATAGAAACAACAACTTAAAATGAAACAAGTTATCTATATTAAGCATAAGATAAAACGACAATTATATATTAGCTAATCTAAATGGAACAGCAAGAATGAGATGAATCTCTTCCCATGTTTGTACTGTTATATTTTTATCATTTAATAAAGATGATCTAGGATCTTATTTTAGAGAATAACATGCACAACAATAAACAAAAAAGACAAGAGACACATAGAATTTTCCTCGGGGAAACCATAAAAGAGAAAACCCCGCAACTTACTCAAAGATAGAATGAGCATGAATAGAAAAAGTAAAACCCAAATATACAAAGATGATCTCTGACAGTTGTTCTCTCTCTCACATGTGCGAGCTACTCCTATCTCACTCATGCACTACTATTGAGTGAGTGTGTGTGACCAATATAGAGTCTCACTCTCTATTTATACTTGTTTCCCACTTGTCAATTACTCTATAGGGTTGAACTCACTAGGAGAGTCTAATAACCCTAATACAACTCAATTGTGGGGACTGTTTCCTCGAATTACAATGGAGGGTTATCCTTAATGACTTTATGTGACTATAGTATATTAATGACTCTCGCAACCAGAGAAACAAACATCTCTATCAGGGTACAATGAAATATATAAAATATACAAGTGAAGACATTCCAAAGTTACCAATACATCAACACTCCCTCTTAACCAGGAAGGTATTCTCTTGACACAGCTCATCAACACAAGTCTTAATTACTGGATCATCATCAAAGTTGGATCATTATCAAAGCTAGATCATCATCATCACTACTCCCTCTATCTTGAGAAAATGGTGCCATCTCTCAATTCTACTTGTCATAGGAATTTCTATAGAGCCAACCCTTTTTCAAGCTGTATGTAAGTCTCAACACTTATATAACCATGGGAGGCCTAGAATTCCACCATGTCGGAAAGTCCCAGCCTGCCACTTTGTCAGAAAGGTCTAACACTTAAATTTGACCATGGGAGGCCCAACCTGCAACCATTTTAGAAAGGATCTTCACTTACATCTTACCATGGGAGGCACGGCCTACCACCATGTAAGAAAATCTATGCACTTACATATGACCATGGGAGGCCCAGCTTTCCACCATGTCAAAAATTCCCTGCACTTACATCTGACCATGGGAGGACCAGCCTGCCACCATTTAAGAAAGGCTATGCACTTACATATGAACATGAGAGGCCCATCCTGCCACCATTTCAGAAAGGCTCTACACTTACATATAACCATGGGAGGCCTAGCCTTCCACCATGTCAGAAAAAGGATGTGAACTTACATCTGAGCATGGGAGGCCCATTTTTCCACCATGTAATAAAGGATTTGCACTTACATCTTAGCATGGGAAACCCATCTTGCCATTATGTATGAAAGGATCTGCACTTACATCTAACCATGGGAGGCCCAGGCTGCCACCATGTCAAAAAGGATCAGCACTTACATCCAACCATGGGAGCCCCAGACTACTACCATGTCGAAAAGGCTCTCAGACTCATCACTTCCCCTTGGAAGGAACCTCGATCTAAAGAACACCAAGCTTCTCTCTAAAGTACTCAAACTTCACTTTGGTCATTTCTAGAATACAATCACATCAACACTTATTACATCTAAGGATAAACTGCGAGCTTTGCCAGGAATTATTACATCCAAGGACAACCTACGGGATTGATTACATCTTAGCAAGCTATGAGCTTCTCCAATATTTTATGCTCAGAGAAACTGCCTCACCAACTATGCTAGAACTGATCACTCCCTCTTTTGAGAGATATTGATTTAGATCACATAGTGGAGCTTCACTACTCTTCTCTGCATCATACAAAAATGCAAGTCAAATCAATCAAATAGTATCTTTCAAACGAAAAATACTACCTCACAAATAGTCGAGCAAATGGAAACATATTTTTCCTTGGTTGTACTCAACACCATGTTGGACTAGGCCATGCCAAACTAGTAGCCCATATTGCATCTCAAACTGAAGAAGTAACCCAGGGTTCTCTTCTACTCGGTGTCACTACCAATCCAAATCAACATAACCATGCAAGTTATTATTCTCATTCATCTCATACTTGAGCCTATACTCAACTATAGCCTTTAGGTACCTCACTGCATTATTTGCAACTAGGTGAGCATGTCTCAGATCAGTTAGGAACTGGATCAAGTTTTTCACAGCAAAGCATATTCCTGGTATCGTATTCATCGGGAACATTAATGAACAAATTATCTGACAATACATTGTGGAATCAACTAAATCTGATGAAGCATCACTCAATAGCTTTCATTTTGATTCCATAGGTGTGGCCATGGCCTTGAAATCCATAATCCCAAACCCCTTCAAGATATGAACTACATATTTCCCTTGTCCAAGGGATATTCCATCCGCACTCTGCCACACCTCCATGCCTATAAATTAGTGCATCATACCCAAGTCCTTCATCTTGAACTCGACAACAAGTCTCCTTCTTCCAAATTTAAAGAGTTCCTCTTTTCCTGTTAGGAATAGGTCATCGACATATAACAATAGCATCACTAGGATTCTTCCTTCAACCTTAAAATAAATTTTGGAATCCACTTTACTCTCAGTAAATCCTAGAGCCATCAATAATATGTTCATCCTATCATACCATGTCAAACCTCAAAATCTTCTGCAGTCACTCCCTCTGAAGCAGAGCATCATTCTCCCTTTTCCTTCCGTACTCTATGTAGTGAAACCTTATGTACTAGAGTGACAAGTAGCTTCCTCTTATACCAATATAATAGGTATCCATCTTGGGTCACTAGATACCAATATCCTTTATCTTGAACCTTTCGAAAAATTCTTCTCACACCCATCTGTGAGCTTGTCATCCTCTATAGGCTTCTATCTTCAACCTTGTATAAAAGGTTAAGATATTCATCATTGTATGTGATATTCAAGCTCCTCATGTATGTGCTATCCCATGGGTTCTTTCTTAGCTCATACAAGGCCTTCTTTAATTTGGACACATGAGTCTTCCTGTGATGTGTCTCAACTCCCAGTGACTGCTCCATGTATACTTGACTCGTCACTGGTGCAAATGTTTCTTCGTAATCTATTCCTTTTTTCTATGAGAAGCTTCGTGCTACAAATATTTCTTTGTATCCCATGATGTCACCATGTACTTGAATGCTGGATCTTGTAGATCCATATGGAATACACTATGAACTTCCCTTGAGATCTCGATACTACATCCTAGACATCATTCTTCTAGAATAGGTGTTTTCCTTCCCTTTCTTCTTGGCTACTTATTCATAGCTGGAAGGATCTGCATCAATGATGTCGCTTGGTAGTGTCACATAACTAATGTGTGTCTAAGGCCACTTGAAGTCTTGTCATACAATTCTCATTCTAGATTATTTATTGTGCTTAAGGCGTTCTTTATCTCTCGAGGCCGATCTACCATTCTCTTTATATTCTTATGAAGCTTATTGGAGTGAATCTTGAACTGTTGTCACTTGTTCTTCGGATCAAGTCTCATCCTTCTTTTATTGTATGCGATTGTAGGTGATATTTCCTGCAATTCAAATGCACCAATTGTATGGTTAGAAACATTTCATAAGGCATATTCATAATGGAAAATTATTATGCATAAAGATATAATCATGCAACTATTTTATCCAATAAAACATTCATCCATATCTCATATACAAAGAAACTTTGTAGATGCATTCCATCTATACCATAACATTATGAAGATTGTGCACTAATACCAATATGTCAGCAAAGAGGTTTCATCCTAGATAAGTAGCAATGTTGTGTTGTATGGCACTATAGGATACTTACCCATAACATGCATATTAGTAGTATATTTTTCATTAATGCAGACATTCTATCATGCATAATACATTTCACAACTAAACAATGTCTCATAAAAAATTGGATATATAGGAAAAGACAATTCAAATACTTATATTTATTTGTTTCATGGGTAGACTCTTTCTTGAGTCTTCAGCTTCATCATATTTTTCATTCATGATGTCATCATTTCTTATCCAAATGCTAAGATGGATAAGACATTTTTTAAGAATCGATCCCTTCATATTCCTCATCGCTGGAGGGATCTTCTTTGAATCGTGAGAGCTTTATCTTTAGTTTCTCCCATATTCTCTTCTCTTATTATGATTTGAGCTTCTTCTTGTATGCACTCTTCCCAAATTCTGTTGAAGGTAATCACTTCCTTCTATCACACATTCCTCGAATGAATGAATCCCATGATCCTGGGAGGCCAATCAAGGTGGTTATAACAATATCTTGTTCTTATTTGATTTCTTAGCCATAGCAATGAACACTTCCTTTTGGTTTCTTCAAAGATGACACATGAGGGATGAGATTATATTTAATAGAATCTCCATTGATTATCTTGGCTCTAGCCATAGCCTTGTCTCCCTCTGACTCATAGACCTTTCTTACTGAAATACTGATGCAAGTCAGTTTTTTCAAGGACCACATAGGTCCTATAATTCCATACTCAGAAGTTATCAACTTCACCGAGCTTGTCATCAAGCTGGTGCGATTAGTCTTTTTGAAATGAGAACCTCAAATGTAAGTAGCAAAAATTTAGATCTTATTGATTTGAGGTGTCTGTCCTAGTGTCGGAGCTGTCTAATCTAGGGTTTGTTAGAGAAACCCTAATTTTCAAACTTGGAATTTCAAACCTCTGATTGGATAGAAATATGGGCCCATTAAAGGAAATTTTTATAATGTAATCCTTTTCTTAAAATAGTGGAGGGAATCCCTTGACATAGGAAGCCCTAGTTTTCCAAATTCTTCTGCATAAATTCTTGATATTGTTTTTGCAGTATCTCTGAAACTACTGCTACTCTGTTTCCTCAAAATCATATTGAGGTATCCTTGTATTTCCTCTTTGTAACACCATAGGTTAGAGAATAATTTGTTTCACCAATTGCGACTTATGCATGTTTTCCCAAAGTGACTTAGTTCAAGACAGTTCAAAATAGAGAACTTCTATGGACTTCCATGTGTCACCGTTTCAACTTTGAGGTCTTGTTGAAGCCTCAAGTGTGTATGTGGCTCAAAATGTTTTCAAGGATTGCAACAGAGGGGGGAAAATCATACTGAAATGATTCAAAATTTCCTATGCAATGATAGTGCTATCCCCAACCTGTTTCGTGTAGTAATATCCCACATATATTTCTAGCCTCCGCTGGCAGTTTTGGATTTGCTCCTTAAAGGATCTATTTTCTAGTGCAGGAAAACTGGATTAATGAGGAGATAAAAGAAAAGTGAAAGCTAACTAAGAGAAGAAAACTAATCTAAATCTATACTAGTCTAAAAGAGGTATTTGGTTTGATTTATAAGTCAACCTAAGATGCAAGACAGGAAAGCATTTAACCAAATTAACAGAAACATAAATAAGATCATTTACTTTTCCTTTATGTTATGGTCAATTAATAAAAGATAACAAAAAAAATTCATAATTAACTTCATTCAAGGCTAACCTGCACAGATGTATGTTAGTTGAAAAATCAATAAATTTTGTTATTTGATTTTATTGCATAATCATTTGCAGAAATAGAGAAAGACTTTAACAGAATAATCTCTTTTAAAACTTTATCAGTACATGAATCACTAATCAAAGAGAAATCAAAACCGTGAATAAATGCTCATCAATTGCAAAGGACAAATAACACTATTGATCTATCTAAAATAGAAAAAATAATGATTCATTAAAGAAACTTAATGAATGAATAACAAGAGATATCAAGAATATCATTTGTTGTATTAAATAATTTTTTGCAAAAATTTACATAAACCTCAAGTAAACAGACGTATGTCCAGTCTCTTGGCTTGATTTTCCCTTTTCCAAAAGTCCCCTATACATATGAAGTCTACCCCTTAAATAATTATTACAAAGAATATATATCCATCAAAATGGGATCGAATAGACCCAAATAAAGATAATAACCAAGAAAATCTCTCCATATTTTCCACATATCCAACAATTCTTCTATGTTGGGATAATTAGCAGATTCGAACCCAAGTTGAGAATCACATTTGTGATTCTCCAATTCATTTTTCACTAACTTGTGCCAGATACGAATGTAAATACGAATGTTTCCTTCAATAGCAAGAGGTTGTTTTATTAACCAATCGACGTCTTCAATACCAATGTGATCAAGTCCCTGAATCTTCTCCTTTGCTTCATTTTGCCTTTGCTCAACCTGTTCAATCATCATCCTAGGAGGGCATGCATTCACGATAAGATTCATCGAAGGAAAACTCAAAGTCTCCATTAAATTATCAATAGCATACAACTTCCTTCCATAGAGAGCCTGTTCCTTTTTAATAGCCTGATCAATTGTCTCATTCAGATATTTCCAAGCATGTAATATAGTTCTAACCTTTTTTAGTTTAAAACTACTCAAAATGGTGATGTTTTCTGGCTTATATTTCATGTATATTTCCCAATATACAACATCATCATAGACCTTGGAATCATGTTCTGTTTTTTCTACTTGATCCTCAAGGGAACCACACATATTTCCAAAACAAATATTAGTTTCAAAAATATTATCAAGAGTCTGAAATAATTCCTTGATTAGCTCATGATGCTCCTGGGTTGACTTGATAGAAAATTCTTTTAAATTCTTCTTGTGAAAACCTAGAGAATGAAGATGAAGCTACACTTGTAGTTGCATCTTCACATTGATTCTCAAGTAAGTCTATCTTCTGTATAAAAGTAGTATTTGTAGTCTTCTCTCCATCTAATTCAAGATGAAGAGAAACACTTTTGATCTGCATCTCATCATACTTGACTTTAGATGCTTTCATAATATTAGCAACATGAGCTTCATGCTCTCTTCTAAGTTGCTCCAGCTCTTCCTTTAGTTGACTTATTTCGTCTTTTCTTCTATCGAATTCTCTATTTAGTGTGTTCATGGCATGAAAATTTGCACCTGTGAATTCTCCCAAAGCAACAACAGTATCAACAACATCCACCTGTGGATCACCAAACTACTGAGGCCAAACTGTCTGGTTGGTTATAGATGTATCAATATCACTTTTATATTTGCCCCTATTTTTTCCCTTCTTAACTACTGACTTATTAGATTGGCTATAGTAGTAATATCCAAGAGAAATTACTATATCCTCATTAAACTCTTATGTTGAATCTGTACCTAAAGAAGTCCCAACTACTATGCAAACCAAAGTAGATGTCTGAGTTACAGTAGGGGGAGGAATATGCACAATAATATGGGCAATAGATGAAGGTAAATAAATGTTTGGGGAAACAATTTCTACAGATGTTGAAGAGATAAGTGGAGTAGTAGAAGTCTTAGAGGAAGAAACATAAATACCAATATCAGGGAGTGATGATGAATCGACCAAAAACTTGGTAGAAAAAGAGGCTGATAATAAAGAGAATGAATATATATGTAGAGGAATCTTAAATAGTTGTGACTCTTTAGTATTCTATTGAGTCATGGGGTTTTTAAATTAACGAGAGGATATATGAGTAGTTGTGGCAGTTACAGTGTGATAAAGCTAAGACAACAATGGTGGTGGAGGTACACCTACAGGTAGAGTGGATAGTGTCCGAATAGATGATAGGAGTAATGCTGCAGTTGAAGGTTTAGATACATAAGAGGTTTGTTTTATTTCAAAAATTGGGATGGAATTATTATTAGATTTACCATGAAACAGATCTAGAAAATCTTTTAAATGGTCACCTGCTTCTTCAGTGACAAGAACAGGAGAAACTTCTTCTTCAATGACGGGCATAGGAGAAACTTCTTCTTCTTGATAAGAATTAGTTAAGTCTATGGTATGAGTTGAAGAAGACGGAACCTAAACGCCTAACATTTGGAGTGGCTTAATGTTAGCCATTACTTTATCACCAACTGTTTGAGTGATTGCAGTAGTTATCTAAACCTCATCAACAGGTTGATCAGTGGCAATTTCCTGAGTGTCTAACACAGAAGTCATCTTTGTCGGATTTTGTTTAAACTATTGGGAAGTTTGCATCAAGGATTTGACTTGCTGAGCCACAGTTTCCTATGGAAGACTTTCCATAGGACCTTTGCCTTTATCCCTATCTGAAGTAGTTTCCACTGATGACTCTTTGATTGCTATAGCCTCCTTTTTTTCCCTTTCTTTCCTGAGCTTTTTCTGAATGTCCAATTCCATTGTCTTGTAACTCTGAATCTTGTTTCTGATTTCTTTATGATATAGTAGTATTTGACTCTATTTCTCTTTGATTTTCACCTTGTCCAAGACTTTAGAAAAGGTATCTACTCCTAGGTATATGGAATCATCTGGGATTTCCTCATGAGTGTAGCTAGCTTTGAAATGGTTCTTCCTGAGAAGAGCATCAAGAAAACCCTTGGGATCATATTTTCTCTTGCTGAAAAAAGAAATATTTAAAGAGAATATATGGTCACTTAGCTCTATAGCTCAATTTGAATTTGGTATGGTTAAAGATCTAAGGGTTTGAGGGAACTAAGGCCAAACTCTTCTTTTGGGTCCAGCAAGCTTCTTATAAACTCCTTCATTCATGGTCTAAAAGATATTTCTTCAGTGACTAACCTATGAGTGACAACCCTTGGAAACATGTGGACATTATTTCCACCCTAGACCCTGAAATATGCAAAGGACTCGCTGACATACCGGTCTCTCATCATAGCAATGAGGGTTTTGTCTTCGGCTGAGAAGGTGAGAGATTTTTTTTTGAAGATTAGAAAATGAATGCAGTCGAGGAAATTTTCACAAATTCATAGAACCTAGTTACATAATTGGTATCCCACAACTCTGAATAGTAAGTAGGTACTGGCGGCGATGGTACATCGATGAAGAAGGATGACAAAAATAGATTAGGTTTTTTTTGGGAAGTGGCCTTTTGACAACTCTGGATTGTTGTTTTAAGCTCAAGGGATAAGATAGAGGCCCATGGGAAGGATTTTCCAGTGGTTAGAATGTGGTCAATGTTAGAATTTTATCATTCAATCTAGCATTATGTTAGGATCTTTAATTGAGAGAATAACAAGTACAAAAATCAAACACAAGAGACAATGAACACAATGTTTTTCCTCAGGGAAACCATAAATGGAGAAAACCCCATAACTTCCTCAGATATAGAATCAGCACCAAAGTAAAACCCCAAAATAGTAAGATGATCTACCGACAATAGTAGCCTCTTTCTTTCTAGCCCCAACAACTTCGTCTCCCTCAGCTATGTGATAAAACTAAGTATGAGTGAGTGTGTGATAAATAGAGAGGCTCACTCTTTATTTATACTAATTCTTGACTTGACAATAACTCACTAGGGCTAAATTCACTAGGAGAGTCTAATAACCCTAGGGCCCCAAAACTACGGTGACTTTAACCCTTTATCAATAGGAGGGTTACCCACAATGACTTGACATGACTTGTTTACATTATGGAAACTCTCGATAGGAACATCGGGGCATGACATGACTCAATTACATTACAGATACTTCCTGAAATAAACATCGGGGTACAATACATGAAATATATAAGTGAATACATTTTGAAGATACAATTACATCAACACTCTCTCTTAATTAGGAAGGTATTCTCTTGACACAATTAATCAGCACAAGTATTCTTCTCTATATCATCTGGATCATCATCGAGTTCTCACCATCTTCAATTCATCTTCATCTTTAGGTCATCTTCATCTTCAAGTCATCCTCATCTGGATTTGGATCATCACTCGATCTGGATCATCATCACTGGATCTATATCATCACTTGATCTGGATCATCTCTACTGGATCAACATCATTGGAACTGGATCATCACTCGATCTAGATCATCATTGTTGGATCATCATCAATGGATATGGATCATCACTCGATCTGGATAATCATCACTGGATCTAGATCATCACTAGATATGGATCATCATCATTGGGTTAACATCACTAGTGCTATCTCATGATTCTTCTTGTCACAGGAAGTTCTACAGAGCCAACCCTTTTTCATGTTGGGTGTAGGCCTAGCCTCCATGTAGGTCTTCTTCAGTGCTTATATCTAACCCAAGTCAGAATGGCACAGCCTTTACATCTGACCTTGACTCGTTAGAATGGCACAGCCCTTACATATGACCTTGACTCGTCAAAATGGCACAGCCCTTACATCTAACGCTGACTTGTCAAAAAGGCTCAGCCCTTACATCTGACCTTGACTCATCAGAAAGGCTCTTAGTCCTAGACTGAGGATCCATGGTAACTGACCAGGTGCCTCCATTCAAAGAATGGCAACAGACCTTATATCTGATCAAGTGGGAACACATCCCTCAATCACATCAGAATGGCCCTACACTTATAACTGATCATGTGAGACTACATATCATAGTTATATCATAATGGCCCTTAGTCCTAGACTGAGTATTCCTAGTAACTGACCAGGTACCTCCATTCAGAGAATTGTAATAGCCCTTATATCTTATCATGTAGGAACCAATCCCACACTCATATCGGAATGGCTCAGCACTCATATCTAACATGGAAGGAACCAATCCTCTCACCATGATAGAATGGCTCGCCCTTACATCTGACCATGGAAGGAACTTAATCCTCTCACCATGTTATAATGGCTCACAGACTCATCACTTTCCTTTGGAGGGAACCTCGATCTAGAGAACACCAAGATTCTCCCTGAAGTACTCAAACTTCACTATGGCTAATGGCTTTGTCAACACATCAACTATCTATTTGTTTGTTGCAACATAATGAAGCTTCACTGCTCCTCTCTGCACCATATCCCTGATATAGTGATACTTTATCTCAATATGCTTCAACTTGTCAATGAACATTGGGTTCTACGACAACTTCACACAACTCTGGTTGTCAGAATATATACAAGTAGCATCTAACTGGAGACCAAATAAATCAGATAGTAGCTTCCTCAACCATACTGCCTTGCAACTAGCTGAACAAGCTGTAACATACTCTGCTTCAACTATACTCAGTGCCACATAGGATTGCTTCCTACTAAACCAAGACATCACACCTGATCCCATACTGAAGCAACACCCTAAAGTGCTCTTCCTATCAATGGCACTTCCTACCCAATCTGAATCAACATAACCTTCCAGGTTAATCTTCTGACATTCCTCATACTTAAGCCAATAATCAACTGTACCCTTCAGGTACTTCAGAATATGCTTTACAGCAATCAAGTGAACATGTCTTGGATTTGTCAGGAACTAACTCAAGGTGTTCACAAGAAAGCAAATATCTTGTCTCATGTTCATTAGGTACATCAAGGACCCAATCATCCAACAATACATTGTAGCATCAACCACTTTTGATGAAGCATCACTCAATAGATTTAGGTTTGATGCCATAGGTGTGGTCATGGCCTTGAAATCCATAATCCCAAATCTCTTTAGGATATATACCGTACATTTCCCTTGTCCCATGGAAATTCCATCTGCATTTTTCCACACCTCCATGCCTATTAAATAATGCATCATAGCCAAGTCCTTCATTTTGAACTCGGTAGCAAGATTCCTCTTCGTATCAGCAATCGACCAATCCATACCTGTTACAAACAGATCATCTGCATATAGTAGGAGCATCACTAGGTTTCCATCTTCAACCTTGTAGTAAAGGTTGGAATTTGCTTTACTATTGATAAATCCCAAATTGGATATAAAGGTGTCAATTCTGTCGTACCATCTCCTAGGTTCCTGTTTCAAACCGTACAGGGATTTCTTCAATCTACACACATGAGACTCCCTATCACGTGTCTCAAAACCGAGTGGCTGCTCCACATACACTTCCTCTTCCACTACACCATTAAAGAAATCACTCTTGACATCCATCTGGTGTATATTCCATTTCATCACTACAGCTAGAGCAAGTACTGATCTGATGGAAGTGTATCTGGCTATAGGTGCAAAATTTTCTTCATAATCTATTCCTTCTTTCTGGGAGAAGCCGCGAGCCACAAATCTTGCTTTATATTTTTCTATTCTACCATCTACAGCATGATTGATCTTATAGATACTATTGAGGCCTGGAAATTCGTAGGCGGCAACAGTAAGGGATTCTCCCCAATCAGCGTTCCCAACTAGCCCACTGACTGTTTGGTATAGGGAATCCGTCCTGTTTACGGTCCGGCTACCATAGGTCAAAGTAACAACAAGGGTTTACCGGTTGCGGCCCGGTCCATCGGAATTTGTATTTTGACTTAATGTATGCAATGCATGTGCCTATCTTAATCATGCAGGGTGATAAAGATGCAAGGAACTACACAATGTGTTGCGCAGGTTCTTACCTCTCGTCTTATGTTCACGACATCTAAATCACATATGCAACCATGCAGTAAGACAACTAATCATTTAAACACCTAACTAACTATCCCTGGGGATCCAGAAAATGATTATTAGTGAGTAATGCATTATCTCCATGTATGATAAACACAATTACAGGTAGCTGATATTTATGTTTACAACACATGAACTAGAATATCTTCTAACAATCAAATAGCTAACTGTTATATGAAACACAAGCATTACTCTGAGTGAATTTTCCATGAAATAAATCAGAAATCATTCAATAAGACATAGGTCACATAGTTAGAACGATCTCACGATTTATGGACATAAGCTGAAAAATAAAGTAGTTCATCTTTCGGCCATCCATCGCATAACATTTGGAAACTTCACATCTTTTCTCCAACAGGAAAACTAAAATCTTTATTGCAAAACGAAGTAGTTCTTCTTACAATAGGTCCTCCAGTATTACTGGGAAAAAGCCCCTTCATTATCTATATCTCCTACTTTTATACAAAAATGCAAGAAATGGTTGGGCTGCCCAAAGGGACCTTTGGGCTTCCCAACCCTTGGTCTTCCCAACGTTTCCCTTTTCCCAAAAACTTTTACAAATATTTTATAATATTACAATGACCGATTTCTCACTAAGAGGGCCCAGCTTGACTCTCTAGGAACTTTTTCCACTCTGCAGCTTCCCTGGCTAGATCTTCAAAGGAGTTGGGATCCAAGAATTGGATATTAATCTCAAAATTTCCAGCCTTTTTCTTGATGGCCTCGACCCTGGTTGCATTTAGTTTCACCTTTTCTTCTAGGAGCTGTAAACAAACAGCTGTATGGCCTATTTCAATCTTCAGCGTTTGTTCATCAATGGCTTGGATGCATTGTACTTTGGCCTCTTCCTCCTGCTGTCTTTTCTGCAATATTTCCATAAATGAGTCATGATCTAGGAACTCGTGTAGCCTTTTCTCAACTCCTACTTGACACCGGTTGTAAATGACTAAGGCTCTCCTGAAAAATTCGGTGCAAAGTCCATTTGTCTTCTGGACGGTTTTCTTGAAGTCCTCTGTAGTAGTGATAGCGAACTCCATCAAGTCATAATCTCACTGAAGGGTTTGTCTATTCTTATCTGACAATCCTGCTGGTACTTCCTCACCCTTTTCTACCCTTTCCATCCTGGTGGTCAATACTTCAAGGATATCTTGTGACCTATCAACAAAGTAAGAAGCAGTCTCCAAGATTTCTTCTAATCGGCTATCAACCTGGAGAATCTGGCATCTTTCTTCTTCTAGAACAGTTTGCAGGTTGAGCATCTTAGCTTTCTGGGCCTTGATGTGTTCTTTGATTGGCTGCAAATGAACCTGCTGTTGCTTGGCTACTTCTAGTTGCTCTTTTAGTTCTTTAATACATGCATTGTTGGACTCATATATAATACTCTCTTTCTCTTCTAGGTCTTCTATTTTCTCCCTCATCTGTTCTTTTCATTCTTCAAGTTTAGAATTTCTTGCTGTGCTTTTTCTAGGGATTCTTGTGTCGTTTCCTGTGCATGTGTTGCTACCTGGATGGCGTAGATTTCGCTCTTTGTAGCCTCCATTTCTCTGAGCACATGATCATATTTCCTTTTCAGTTTATTTCCCTCCTCTCTTTCCTTTCTGAGGGTGTCCTTCAGCTGAGAAGAGGTCTTTTTAGGGGATTCGATCTCAATCATCATTCTATCTATATTATCCTCTGAAGCATGTATTGCTGCAGACCCGGCCCTTATAGTAAACCTGGGATCTACGTCTGTCCCTACCATTACAGCTTTATCTGATATCATCTTGCTGGTCATCCCTTCTACTTCTATCTTTTTCTCTGTTCTCCTCATGATTATTTTAGTAGCCCTGTCATAATATACCATGGTAAAGTCAGGGACTTCCTCCCCCCTTTTCTGCACGAAGGGTACTAACTGAAGCGTAGAGGTTGAAGGAGTAATGGTGGCGGGCACTTGCAGGATCTGCACTTTAGGATTTTCCTCTCCTTGGCTCTGCCCTGCTTGTGTTTCAGAAGCCTGCTAGGGTGTCACCTCTGCCTTTTCAGCTTCTTGCCTCTGAAGCTCTTCGGCTGCTTGCCTAGCATCTTCTTCCTTTTCTCTGGCTGCTTCTTTTACCAATTCAGCTACTTCCTGGGCAGCTTTCCTCTATTCTTCTTCTCCTTTTCGCAGCCATTCTGCAGCCTCATCTTCCAACCTCTGAGCCTCCTCCCTTATCCTTCTGGATGCTTCTTCAGCCTTAGCTTGTTCTGCTTCTTTTTCACCCTTGGTGGATTGCTTCGGTCTGAATCTCTTGCGGAGCTCCGTCATATTGGGGGCCATCCTGTAGACAGTTTCGTCGCTATCAAAATGATGGCTATATTCATAGGTCACTTTGTGTTTCTTGCATTGTTCTGCTACTCTGCCATGAGTATCATTCCTTCGAAAGGTCATCTCTCCAAAACGGAACCTCCTTAGTTCTTCTATGAACTCAGGCGCTTGTCTTACATTTGCAAATTTATAATTTCCCAGTTTGAATGGAAGGGGAGGATACGTAGTCTTCTTGTACTGGAACAAGAAGTGACCAACTCCATCAATGTATACTTGTCTGACTGCCTCTTTGTGTATTATATAATCTTTAGCATATTTGGGCAGTAGAAAAGGGGTCTTTGACCCTCCAAACATCCTGATATACATAGCATTCTCAGTCAGAAAGTAATCTCCATATTCATCAATCATTAGCATAGCACCTTCTGACATGCAATTACACTCTTTTCGTAAGATGAGTGTGTATAATGGCATAAGGAACTGCTCACATATCTCTCTGTATTGACTATGATAGAGGTGAGCCCCTAGAAGTTTGTAGGCCATATATACAGGAATTTTGTCTTTATCCCATACACAGTGGAGACCAGGGAAAGGCTGGTGACAAAGTATGCAATCTATCAGGATTGAGCTCATATAAAACTCAGATCTCTTCCTGGCTTCTCCTTCTAAAGCTACAGCCACACAAGAGGAGATACTTCTTGATACTATACTTGCCCAGTTAAATACCGTGCCTTCCGTGGCCACATAGAACATCAGGGGTATCCATTCGAATTTAAATTGTCTGCCATTTCCTCTCCCGAAGATCCTATTCAACATTAAAGCTATGAATCTGTAAGGAGGCCTGAGACTGGCTGTGTCATATTCCTCAGTTGCTCTCTACCGGTATAGCTTCCCTGGCAGGAGCATTCTCTTCATGGTTTCTACAAAATCCATCCTAAGGTTGTCCAGCCAGTCATTTGTTAGGAAAATCTGAGGCTCCGGTAGATAGTAAGCTAAGGCCACATACCCAGGGCTAAAGGCGGCATAACCCTGGCCATCGACATTACACATAAGCATTGAGTTATGGTTGGTATTTGGGAGAACCCATCTCATCACTTCGGGGCATGGAAACAGTTCGGGCCTGGTGGCAACCTTGATAATGGCCGACTTTTCTATGTTTGTGTAAATTGGTGCTTCCTCCAGGCCCATATCTGGGACTTTCCTATGGGAGATTAACCTGTATATGTCTCCCCATTTGTATTCGGGTTCAGCCCCCGAGACAGATTGGGTTTCTCCATAAATGTACTCAGTTCTTGCTTCTGTGTCTGGTGCTGGTACTTCCTCCACAATTGGGGATTTCTTCTTCTGCCTTTTAGACATTGTAAATTCTTCCTGCAATGTAAACATTATGATATTAAGAAAATTCAACTTTGTGGACATTATGCAGAAGTTAATTCTTTTACAAGTGCATATGACTATAATGATATTCAGACATAGGCTCTTCAGGTTGAAGGATCGAATTAGTCTTGCAATGTTTTGAAATGTACTATTATCTTATATTAATGTGTACGTAAGAAAGCAACCCTCACATGTATGCACGACCAATCTATATCCTGACTATCTGAAACTATCAGCACAAAAGACGTAGACTATTACTGCAATATAATGAGCCGTTAATACTAAAGGGGATTTACTCATCAAACGGTCTATCATCCAACTTGCATTATTTCACAAAATGCCATTTTTACCAATGAAATGACATGCAATACAAATTCAAAAACGCAAGGTGCAACTATCTTTCAAACTTATACACAGTTTTAGCAAGGACAAAAATGGCAAAGCTTATGTTGCGCGCAGATATGGTAATTACACCGGTGCGGCCATAAGCTACGGGAATCCATGATCACCTTTCGCGTAGGGTGCTCCCACCAGTACCACCATTCATTTTACCCTCAAATCGTAAAAAACCAACAGCGGCGCGGCCCTAGGGTTTTACGTGGTGGAAAACAACAAACAGTGCAGTGCAGGCACAGGCTAGGGCTCGAGAGAAGGGAAAATGCGGGAGAACTGACTGGCCAGATATCTATCATGAATTTTCTCCTAAAACCCCATCAAAATACTGACGGAACCCATCATTACTAGCACCAAACCAGGTGCAGGTGGCATAATGGCCGCCTGCACCTTGTCTTCTTCCACTTGTTCAAGGCGAAACCAAAACGGCCCGAGGGTTCTATATAGAAAAACAAACTCCCCCCTTCTAACCGCGGACACCTATTTAACCGTGTATTCTTAGATGAACAGACCACAACCACCGGGGAATAAGATGGGCCTAACCGCGGGAAGGAAAAAACACTAAGGATGCCGGCAAAATGCAAAGGGGAACCAAACCTAATAACCCCCACCAAAGCTAACACTATCCAGTCAAAAAAAAACTTTGAAAAGAATTAGGCAAGGCAGTTACGATCCTACCTAGCAAGGGGTGCGCAGATGCTGTGGCGACAATGGTTGAGTTTCCAATCAACAGCTGGACAAGGTACGAGCACGATGCTTCCACAAGACTCGCGAGTTCGACAACGCGGAGCGGACTACGACAGCTTGGGTGAAAAATACAATAATAAAAAACCAAAACATGCCCACCATATATATAGAACTCCACATGTGCGATAGGTCAACTCAGTCGGAGTGGTCATGAAAGTTATGTCGGGCGACTGAAGCTTAGCCCTCTCTGCAACGGCAAACCATCCTCTCTACTCCATCATCCACAATGTAAAACATAGCTCATGCGATTGAGAACCGCAATCGGGCGGTGGAAGATACATTGGTTGGATGACCGAGAGTCTGGCCCTTCCCGCAATGGCGGAGACTCGGAATAAGATACTATCCGAAACAAAGAAAAAGGCAATCTACCGGGCTCCAAAACATGTCGTTCGGCAAAAACGAAATTCTGAACTCCCAACGATCTGCAACAGCGGAGATGGAAGTCTTTATCCCCCTCCGATGCGGAATAAACAATGCCCGAAATAGACAGGAAAATTCCACCACCCGCAATGGTAAACGAAGACACCAATCCTCGCACAGTCGACGTAAAATGACAACGGAGATCCGAAAAACACCCGCAACAGTGGGGCAAAAAAAAAACAACCAAGTTCTGGAAGTCACCCGCAACGGTGGGATGGAAAAGAAAACTAAGAGCTGAAAAACTCCCGCAACGGCGGAACAGTCAAATGAAAAACCTCCCGATATAAGAAAACTTTGAAGGAATTTGCAAAGCAAGAAAAAGGAGCTCAAGATGGGATTCCTTAGATCATTTAAAAGAGGAGAAACGATAATTGATAGCAACCAAAATTCCTGGAAGACGCTTCAAAATCCAAAGGCCAAAAAACAATAAGCTGAAAACAAGAAGAGAACTGACTAACTCAAAGAAAAAAAAAAGGGGGGGTCCCAAAATTTTTTAGAATTTTGGGGAATTGTTGCAGACACAACAATTGGCAACTACCTGGTGAACCCCAGATCTCTGGATTAATTTTCTTTCCCAGCTTAAGACTGCCTGAATAAACTCGAACTCTTTTAGATGTCTGTATCCCTAAGTCAGCCAAATCATGCATTAAATCACTTAGAGGAAGTCTATCTTTTCGCGAAAAGGTAACACCAGCAGTGTTTCAGGTCTGAATAACTCTTTGGAGGCCAAATAAATGAGGTTCATTTTACCTGCCCTTTGGAGGTTATATCTTCGACGCCACAGGATTGTGACAGAAAGTGAACAGTGTTACCCTTTTGTTCCTCATTCCCATGCCATTTTGTACTTTTGTGTTTTCTGAACTTTAGTTCTTTTGATATGAGTCCTTCTGCGGCCTTTCTTACTGAATTTTAATTCAGGATCCTCTATCCCATAGTGTCCTTTTGTGTGAATGATATGTTTCATATTTCAATTCAGGGACGGAGAGGATCTTGTGGCCATTTGGTACTTTATGCTTTGAGATTCATGCTTTTTTGGAGCTTTGCTCTAATATGTCTTGTTTCTTTTGGAAGAAGTGACTCTTAAGAGCTTTTAGCCTTTTTCTTATTCATGGCATGGGATCATTTATATATGATAAACTGTCTCACTCTGCTTCCTCTCTGTGGCTCTAGTGCTGTCACCCCTTTGGGTTTTTTTTTTAAGATGTGAGGTGAATGGAGCCTCTAAATAGTACTTCAGACCTTTTTTACTTCTGAGTTATTTACAGGGATTAAGTAAGACTTCAAATGAATGCACTTCCAGTTAGGAATACAACTACTAAAAGACATTCTATACTTTAAAACACAGTCCTTTTGCTCAGGATTTTGGTTAATACAAAACCCTAATGTTTCCATTGCATCCAAAAGTTTGCCTCTTATTCAAAAGCAAAAGAAAACTAGCAAAACCATAAGAAAATAGCAGCATAACAAGCAATTAGAGAAAGAAAACATTAAAGCATTGAAATCAGAAAATAGTATCAGCAACAAACAATTTATTTATGTACAAAAGAAATCATCAAAACAAAAATTCGCCCATTCCTAAAAATTTCAAATTTAAAGAACTAGGAATGAGCTGGATTTCAGACTTGAATTGTCTAACCATGGTCCAACTGCGCAGTTATTGAGATGGAACCCATATCTAAAATTCTGCAATCATTTCTTTCAGTCTGCGGGAGATGAAGGAGCTCAGACTGAGTGTCCATCACGGGGTTGGCCTTTCTTGAGGAATGGTGCTCTAGCTTAAGCTCAGTAAGATAGTTTCCCAAAACAGAATTAGCGGATTCATTTTCTTCCCCCAACTTAGTGACATTGTTTTCCATGAAAGGCTCTCTTATAATCTTAATCAGGTTGGGGCTGCCCTTCTGAGGTAACTACAAATGAGACCAATCTAAAGCAAAGTACCCATTAAGTCTTGATGTCCAATCTCAGTTCAGGATCATCCCATAACCATTAGGAATGTCTGCTACTATGATGTCAATGTAGTGGCATATCCTTTTAGTTGCAGACAATTGAATCATCACATTCTCCATTTCTCCTACTACTTTGACACTAGTTTTGTCAAGTTGCATGACATCCCAAAGAGTAGGCTTTATCTGACCATTGAGTTTTTTGCAAACTATCAGAGGCATAACATTCATACAAGATCCCGAATCCACCAAACAATTATGCACCTTATGGTTGAGAATTTCAAGAGTCACGAGGAAAGGTGGGGTGCTAGTTTTCTTTGTCTTAATCAATTCAATCTTTTCCTCCACAGGTTGGTTTGTGGTGGGAAACTCCTCTTTTAGCTTACCAGCTTTGCTTTGTTCATCATCTTCTACCGGTTTGGTAAGTTTAATGGGTGGCTCTGTTTCCTGTTTGCCCTGAATATCTTTAGGTGAGTCATCTTTAGCCTTTACATCAGCCTGCCCCGTTATCTCCTTTTGCAAATATTGACCTTTTGACATTATTACATTATTCTTAATGGCCATATTTTCATCTTTTGTGGTTGTAAGTGTATGCTGAGATTGGAGAGCATTTTCTTCAGTGTTAAACAGTGAAACTCCATTCCATGAAAACATAGTATCATCCTCTGTCTTTTCTACGGTCTGTTTCTCCTTTTCTTCCTCACCACTGTGCCTGGTCAATTCTGGATCCAACAATTTATTCATCACTATTGTCATTGAATGTAGCCATTGAGGACACTTCTTCTCTGAATGGGGTTGATGAGAGGTACATAAATTATCTCCTCCTATTTCTGTTATGTTTATTGATGCCACGTTTGGTGGTGGGGTCTGCCATTGGTCGTCATCCTCCTTTCTGGGGTAGGGAGGCATATTGGTTATTTGAACGTCCCTTTCTTTTTCCAATTCTACAACTCGGTTGGACAGCTTCTGAAGCACTTTCATCATCTCATGATAATCATGTGGTTGATTTACTTTAGCTTTAAAAAGCAATGAGCCTCTTCTTACGGTGGTCTTCTCTTCAAATGAGTCAGGATAGTCCTCTATAATCTCCCTTTCAGCCTCTACTCTCTCAGCCTCTTGATAAGTTTCTGCCAACGTTGGCTTCACTTTCATTTTAGCAAACATGGCCAACTCAGGACCTAGGGCTGAGGTATAGTACTCAATCAAGACTTTATCTGAGGGCTTGTCAACCTGAGAGAAGTTTTTTAAGTATAATGAAAATCTTTGCATGAAACTACGTACCTTTTCATTCTTTTCTTTTCTTAACAGACCAAGACCCTTCATTAATGATGCATGTGTCTTCTGAGTGGTATATTTACTCCTGAAAACCCTCTCAAAGGTATCCCAATTAGGAATAGAGTTTGCAGGTAGCCCAAAGTACCAGGAGGCTGCTGCTCCTTTCAGAGCATGAGGAAAAAGTCTGCACACTACATCTTCATGTTCTCCAGCCCTTAACCCTTCTAACACTAGGTAAAAGGTATGAAGGTGATCATCTATAGAAATGTGGTTCGCAGGGTGAAACTTAGGAAAAAGCTTGTCAAAGGCTTGAGGGAAGTTGTGCAAAGGAAGAGTTAAGTTCAGAGGTGACCTAGCCCTCCATGCTGGCAAAGGGTTAGGTTGATTACCAGACATTAGCAAAGGTGAACGAGTAACACTAGGAAACAGGGTTTCAAGGATAGAACTGAAATTTCAAACCTTGAGCTAGATTGAAAACTTCAAAACATTTGCTGGTAGGATAGTCTCGAGAAAACAAATTCCACAGCCAGCCTTTACTGGCGGCCCTCCTTCTAGCGCCAAAAACTGTTGAGGCCTGGAAATTCACAGGCGACAACAGTAAGGGATTCTCCCCAATCAACGTTCCCAACTAGCCCGCTGAATATTTGGTATAGGGAATCCGTCCGGTTTACGGTCCGGCTACCGTAGGTCAAAGTAACAACAAGGGTTTACCGGTTGCGGCCCGGTCCACCGGAATTTGTATTTTGACTTAATGTATGCAATGCATGTGCCTATCTTAATCATGTAGGGTGATAAAGATGCAAAGAACTACACAATGTGCTGCGCAGGTTCTTACCTCTCGTCTTATGTTCACGACATCTAAATCACATATGCAACCATGCAGTAAGACAACTAATCATTTAAACACCTAACTACCTATCCCCGGGGAGCCAGAAAATGATTATTAGTGAGTAATGCATTATCTCCATGTATGATAAACACAATTACAGGTAGCTGATATTTATGTTTACAACACATGAACTAGAATATCTTCTAACAATCAGATAGCTAACTGTTATATGAAACACAAGCATTACTCTGAGTGAATTTTCCACGAAATAAATCAGAAATCATTCAACAAGACATACGTCACATAGTTAGAACGATCTCACGATTTATGGACATAAGCTGAAAAATAAAGTAGTTCATCTTTTGGCCATCCATCGCATAACATTTGGAAACTTCACAGCTTTTCTCCAACAGGCAAACTAAAATCTTTATTGCAAAACGAAGTAGTTCTTCTTACAATAGGTCCTCCAGTATTACTGGGAAAAAGCCCCTTCATTATCTATGTCTCCTACTTTTATACAAAAATGCAAGAAATGGTTGGGCTGCCCAAAGGGACCTTTGGGCTTCCCAACCCTTGGTCTTCCCAACGTTTCCCTTTTCCCAAAAACTTTTACAAATATTTTATAATATTACAATGACCGATTTCTCACTAAGAGGGCCCAGCTTGACTCTCTAGGAACTTTTTCCACTCTGCAGCTTCCCTGGTTAGATCTTCAAAGGAGTTGGGCTCCAAGAATTGGATATTAATCCCAAAATTTTCAGCCTTTTTCTTGATGGCCTCAACCCTGGTTGCATTTAGTTTCACCTGTTCTTCTAGGAGCTGTAAACAAACAGCTGTATGGCCTATTTCAATCTTCAGGGTTTGTTCATCAATGGCTTGGATGCATTGTACTTTGGCCTCTTCCTCCTGCTGTCTTTTCTGCAATATTTCCATAAATGAGTCATGATCTGGGATCTCGTGTAGGATTTGCTCAACTCCTACTTGACACCGGTTGTAAATGACTAAGGCTCTCCTGAAAAATTCGGTGCAAAGTCCCTTTGTCTTCTGGATGGTTTTCTTGAAGTCCTCTGTAGTAGTGATAGTGAACTCCATCAAGTCATAATCTCACTGAAGGGTTTGTCTATTCTTATTTGACAGTCCTGCTGGTACTTCCTCACCCTTTTCTACCCTTTCCATCCTGGTGGTCAATACTTCAAGGATATCTTGTGACCTATCAACAAAGTAAGAAGCAGGCTCCAAGATTTCTTCTAATAGGCTATCAACCTGGAGAATCTGGCATCTTTCTTCTTCTAGAACAGTTTGCAAGTGCAGCATCTTAGCTTTCCTGGCCTAGATGTGTTCTTTGATTGGCTGCAAATCAACCTGCTATTGCTTGGCTGCTTCTAGTTTCTCTTTTAGTTCTTTAATACATGCATTGTTGGAATCGTATATAATACTCTGTTGGTCTTCTAGGTCTTCTATTTTCGCCCTCATCTGTTCTTTTTCATTCTTCAAGTCTAGAATTTCTTGTTGTGCTTTTTCCAGGGCTTCTTGTGTCGTTTCCTATGCATGTGCTGCTACCTGGATGGCGTAGATTTCACTCTTTGTAGCCTCCATTTCTCTGAGCACATGATCATATTTCCTTTTCAGTTTATTTCCCTCCTCTCTTTCCTTTCTCAGGGTGTCCTTCAGCTGAGAAGAGGTCTTTTTAGAGGATTCGATCTCAATCATCATTCTATCTATATTATCTTCTGAAGCATGTATTGCTGCAGACCCGACCCTTATAGTAAACCTGGGATCTACGTCTGTCCCTACCATTACAGCTTTATCTGATATCATCTTGCTGGTCATCCCTTCTGCTTCTATCTTTTTCTCTGTTCTCCTCATGATTCTTTTAGTAGCCCTGTCATAATATACCATGGTAAAGTCAGGGACTTCCTCCCCCCTTTTCTGCGCGAAGAGTACTAACTGAAGTGTGGATGTTGAAGGAGTAATGGTGGCAGGCACTTGCAGGATCTGCACTTTAGGATTTTCCTCTCCTTGGCTCTGCCCTGCTTGTGTTTCAGAAGCCTGCTGGGGTGTCACCTCTGCCTTTTCAGCTTCTTGCCTCTGAATTTCTTCGGCTGCTTGCCTAGCAGCTTCTTCCTTTTCTCTGGCTGCTTCTTTTGCCAGTTCAGCTGCTTCCTAGGCAGCTTTCCTCTGTTCTTCTTCTCCTTTTCGCAGCCATTCTACAGCCTCATCTTCCAACCTCTGATCCTCCTCCCTTATCCTTCTGGCTGCTTCTTCGGCCTTAGCTTTTTCTGCTTCTTTTTCACCCTTAGTGGATTGCTTCGGTTTGAATCTCTTGTGGAGCTCCGTCATATTAGGGGCCATCCTATAGACAGTTTCGTCGCTATCAAAATGATGGCTATATTCGTAGGTCACTTTGTGTTTCTTGCATTGTTCTGCTACTCTGCCATGAGTAACATTCCTTCGAAAGGTCATCTCTCCAAAACGGAACCTCCCTAGTTCTTCTATGAACTTAGGCGCTTGTCTTACATTTGCGAATTTATAATTTCCCAGTTTGAATGGAAGGGGAGGATACGTAGTCTTCTTGTACTGGAACAAGAAGTGACCAACTCCATCAATGTATACTTGTCTGACTGCCTCTTTGTGTATTATATAATCTGTAGCATATTTTGGCAGTAGAAAAGGGGTCTTTGACCCTCCAAACATCTTGATATACATACCATTCTTAGTCAGAAAGTAATCTCCATATTCATCAATCATCAGCATAGCGTCTTCTGACATGCAATTACACTCTTTTTGGAAGATGAGTGTGTATAATGGCATAAGGAACTGCTCACAGATCTCTCTGTATTGACTGTGATAGAGGTGAACCCCTAGAAGTTTGTAGGCCATATATACAGGCATTCTGTCTTTATCCCATACACAGTGGAGACCGGGGAAAGGCTGGTGACAAAGTATGCAATCTATCAGGATTGAGCTCATATAAAACTCAGATCTCTTCCTGGATTCTCCTTCCAAAGCTGCATCCACACAAGAAGAGATACTGCTTGATACTATACTTGCCTAGTTAAATACCGTGCCTTCCATGGCCACATAGAACATCAGGGGTATCCATTCGAATTTAAATAGTCTGCCATTTGCTCTCCCGAAGATCCTATTCAACATTAAAGCTATGAATATGTAAGGAGGCCTGAGACTGGTTGTGTCATATTCCTCAGTTGCTCTCTGCCGGTATAGCTTCCCTGGCAGGGGCATTCTCTTCATGGTTTCTACAAAATCAATCCTAAGGTTGTCTAGCCAGTCATTTGTCAGGAAAAGCTGAGGCTCCGGCAGATGGTAAGCTAAGGACACATACCCAGGGCTAAAGGCGGCATAACCCTGGCCATCGACATTACACATAAGCATTGAGTTATGGTTGGTATTTGGGAGAACCCATCTCATCACTTCGGGGCATGGAAACAGTTCGGGCCTGGTGGCAACCTTCATAATGGTCGACTTTTCTATGTTTGTGTAAATTGGTGCTTCCTCCAGGCCCATATCTGGGACTTCCCTGCAGGAGATTAACCTGTATATGTCTCCCCATTTGTATTCGGGTTCAACCCCCGAGACACATTGGGTGTCTTCATAAATGTACTCAGTTCTTGATTCCGTGTCTGGTTCTGGTACTTCCTCTACCACTGGGGCTTTCTTCTTCTGCCTTTTAGACATTTTAAATTCTTCCTGCAATGTAAACATTATGATATTAAGCAAATTCAACTTTGCGGACATTATGCAGCAATTAATTCTTTTACAAGTGCATATGACTATAATGATATTCAGACATTGGCTCTTCAGGTTGAAGGATCGAATTAGTCATGCAATGTTTTGAAATGTACTATTATCTTATATTAATGTGTAAGTAAGAAAGCAACCCTCACATGTATGCATGACCAATCTATATCCTAACTATCTGAAACTATCAGGACAAAAGACTCAGACTATTACTGCAATATAATGAGCCATTAATACTAAAGGGGATTTACTCATCAAGCGGTCTATCATCCAACTTGCATTATTTCACAAAATGCCATTTTTACCAATGAAACGACATGCAATACAAATGCAAAAATGCAAGGCACAACTATCTTTCAAACTTATACACAGTTTTAGCAAGGACAAAAATGGCAAAGCTTATGCCGCGCGCAGATATGGTAATTACACCGGTGCGGCCATAAGCTACGGGAATCCATGATCACCTTTCGCGCAGGGTGCTCCCACCAGTACCACGGTTCATTTTACCCTCAAATCGTAAGAAACCAACAGCGGCGTGGCCCTAGGGTTTCACGTGGTGGAAAACAATGAACAGTGTGGTGCAGGCACAGGCTAGGGCTCGAGAGAAGGGCAAATGCGGGGGAACTGACTGGTCGGATATCTATCATGAATTTTCTCCTAAAACCCCATCAAAATACTGATGGAACCCATCATTACTAGCACCAAACCAGGTGCAGGCAGCATAATGGCCGCCTGCACCTCGTCTTCTTCCACTTGTTCAAGGCGAAACCAAAACGGCCCGAGGGTTCTATATAGAAAAACAAACTCCCCCCTTCTAACCGCGGACACCTATCCAACCGTGTATTCTTAGATGAACGGACCACAACCACCGGGGAATAAGATGGGCCTAACCGCAGGAAGGAAAAAACACTAAGGATGCCGGCAAAATGCAAAGGGGAACCAAACCTAATAACCCCCACCAAAGCTAACACTATCCAGTCAAAAAAAAACTTTGAAAAGCATTAGGCAAGGCAGTTACGATCCTACCTGGCAAGGGGTGAGCAGATGCTGTGGCGACAATGGTTGAGTTTCCAATCGACAGCTAGACAAGGTACGAGCATGATGCTTCCACAAGACTCGCGAGTTCGATAACGCGGAGCGGACTACGATGGATTCGACGAAAAATACAATAATAAAAAACCAAAACATGCCCACGATATATATAGAACTCCACATGTGCGACAGGTCAACTCAGTCGGAGCGGTCATGAAAGTTATGTCGGGCGACTGAAGCTCAGCCCTCTCCGCAACGGCAAACCATCCTCTCTACTCCATCATCCGCAACGTAAAACATATCTCATGCGATCGAGAACCGCAGTCAGGTGGTGGCAGATACATTTGTCAGATGACCGAGAGTCTGGCCCTTCCCGCAACGGTGGAGACTCGGAATAAGATACTGTCCGAAACATAGAAAAAGGCAATCTACCGGGCTCTAAAACACGTCGGTCGGCAAAAACAAAATTCTGAACTCCCAACGATCCGCAACGATGGAGACGGAAGTCTTTATCCCCCTCCGATGCGGAATAAACAACGCCCGAAACAGACAGGAGAATTCCACCACCCGCAATGGTAAATGAAGACACCAATCCTCGCGCAGTCGGTGTAAAATGATAACGGAGATCCGAAAAAACACCCGCAATGGTGGGGTGAAAAAAAAAACAACCAAGTTCTGGAAGTCACCCGCAACGGCGGGACAGAAAAGAAAACTAAGAGCTGAAAAACACCCGCAACGGCGGAACAGTCAAATGAAAAACCTCCCGATATAAGAAAGCTTTGAAGGAATTTGCAAAGCAAGAAAAAGGAGCTCAAGATGGGATTCCTTAGATCATTTAAAAGAGGAGAAACCATAATTGATAGCAACCAAAATTCCTGGAAGACGCTTCAAAATCCAAAGGCCAAAAAACAATAAGCTGAAAACAAGAAGAGAACTGACTAACTCAAAGAAAAAAAAAAGGGGGGGTCCCAAAAAATTTTAGAATTTTGGGGAATTGTTGCAGACGCAACAGATCCATTTGGAAGTTACAACCGACTTCCCTTCTGGTCTTGGGACAACATCCAGAACATCATTCTTCATGATCAATTGATACTCTTTGATCATAGCATCCTTCCATTCTTTCCTTTCTGTCGCTTCTTCATAGTTGGAAGGTTCTTTATTGATGAAATCACATAATAATGCTACATACCTGGAGCAGGACCTAGTCCTCTTTCTTTCTCAACCTGGTCCTCTTTCTTTCTCTGTGATTCTCTTCTAGAGCCGCATATATTTCTGCACCTTGGATAGCTTCTTGTACCCAAGCAGGTTTCCTCTTGTGAGGATTCTTCTCCTGAGGTGGATCTATAGGTTCTTGAGGTTCTTCTATTTCTCAATATTCTTCTTGATATTCTTCATTCATGGTTGTGTCATGAGTTTTGGGTACTTCTGTTTCTTTAGGTTCTTCAGCAGGTCTCTTTCTGGATCTGTTGTAAGCCAAGTCTTCGTCAAATTGCACATTCCTGCTAATGTCAATCTTATTGAATCCTGGGAATTATATTCTATAAGCCTTCGAGCTTTCATAGTATCCCACAAATATACCCTTCCTTCCTGAAGTATCTAACTTTGTCCTCTTTTCTTTCGGAATGTGTATGTACACTGGACAACCGAATATTCTGAGATGGATGACTTCTGGTTTATTGCTGGAAAATACTTCTTTAGGTGTTTTATTCTTGAGTACTCTGTGTGGAGTACTGTTTTGTACATACACCACTGTTCTTGCAGCTTTTGGCCATAGGTGCATGGGAATATCTTGATCATGAAGCATGGCCCTTCCAGCTTCCATGATCGTTCTATTATTCCTTTCTACAACTCCATTCTATTGTGGATTATATGGAGTGGTTGACTCCCTCTTAATCCCTGAATATTTGCATAACTCTTTGAATTCACATCATGTGAATTCTTCACCATTATCTGATAAAAAAATATTGATATTATTCTCAGTGTGGTTCTCAATCAAGGATTTGAATTCCTTAAACTTGTTGAATACTTCATCTTTTTTCTTCATGAAGTAAATCCATGTCTTCCTAGAAATTTCATCAATGAAAGAAACATAGTATACATACCTGCTTAATGAACTTGATGACATCGGAGTGAATGATTTTCAAGATTCCTTTTTCCTTGCTCTCACTACTTGGAAATGTCTTCTTTGTATTCTTTCCTTTTGCACATCCTTTGCAAACTCCATCATGTTTTGCTTGAATTTCTGGAAGACCTTCAATAGCTTTGCTTGCAAGTGGTAGTGCTATGTAGTGAACATGTGCAAGCCTTCTATGCCAAAGTTCGTTTGTCTCTACTATGTCATGGACCAAAGCTTGTTCTGAATGGCCCTTCAATTTCCATAAGCCTCCCTCTTGTTCCCTAATCACTGCTACATCATCAAAGGTCTTTCCTTTTGGCCGCATGAGAACTTGTCCATCTACAAATGCAACCCTCATGCCTTTTTCATCTAATGTAGATATGGAGAGGAGGTTGTTCTTAAGTCTCAGTACAAACAATAAATTATTCATCTTCATAGAATTTCCAGAGTCTAGCTTATAGGAGGATTCCCCACTACCTTTTATTGGATACTGGTAGTCATTTCCTAGTTTCACCTTGTGGGGTGATTCATGTTCTGATAGTCTTATAAAAGAATCTTTGAATCCTGTCATATGTTTGGAAGCCCCACTATGTAAAATCTAATCATTGCTTCCATGTGTGATGTTTCCCGTGAGAGCGGAAATCAAAACATATTCTTCATCACTTGAAGAATCATCACTTTCTTGCTTGTTTCTCTTTGTGGAAGGTTCATCATCTTCTACAGCATGAGCATGATGTTTTCTCTTGTTTTTTTTCTTTTTGTGAGAGTTTATTTTGTTTCTAGGACAATCTTTGGCATAGTGTCCTATTTCATCACAAGTATAACATTTGAGTTGAGTTTTCTTGTAGGAAGAGTGCTTACCTTTAGAACGATGATAGTGATGATGGTCCCTTCTGGGTTTCTTGGATTGAACTATGAGAGCTTGATCTTCACTTCCCATATTTTCTTATCGAGCTGCTATCCGAGCTTCTTCTTGTGAGCATTCTTCCCATAGTCTCTTGAACTTGACTAACTTCTTTCTGGCACATATCCCTTGAAACAAAGAGTCCCATGTTCTAGGGAGACCATTCAAGTTGGTCATTACAATCTCTGCATTCTCCACTTCTTCATCCACTGTTTCAAGTTGTTCTTTGATTTGGGAGACCCTTGTGAAGCAATACTATATGGTATCCGCATTCTGAATCTTCACATTCTTAAGTTGGTTCCTCAAAGTCATCTTTCAGTTTATGTTCTTTCCTTCAAACAGTTTGGTTAGGGCATCAAACATAGATTTAGGTGTCTTTAGGGAGGACACCTGTGGTATGAGGTGATCCTTGATTGAATCAGCAATAATCTTGTTAGCCATAACCAACTTCTTCTTGTGTAAGGCCTTAGCCTCATCTCCCTCTGGAACTGGAACCTCCTCATTGATGTAGGAGTCCAACTCATTTCCTTCCAGGACTAAGGAGATCCTATACTTCTAGGCTCGAAAGTTATCATCTCCCTAAATATTTTCATCAAGATTGGTATGATGAGACATCTTAACTGAGAACTTCAAATGGAAATACAAAATATTTATGTCTTACCAGGTCAGGATGTTAGATCTGGATTTGGAGCTGAATTTCTACAGTGCTGGTTCAGGAGCAGATTAGGGTTTGGATTTTCCAGATTTCTATCCAACCAATTGCTTTGATATTGATCTCTAAACTTTGATTTTGAGGAGGAGATCAATCAAGGCCTAGGATCACTAAAAAATTCCACTTCTGTGGAAAGCCCTAATTTTTGGTAGCAGTCTCGGGTCCAAAACTGAAAAAGCTTAGAATCAGATTCTTCTTCGACAGAAAGATGCGCCCTAGGGAGGAGAGTCAACCCAACCTTATTTTGCTGAAAATATATGGACAGAGATCTAAAAAGTATGAAACCCTGGTTCCTACAGCTGCATAGTGTCTTCTTCTTAGGTTAGCTCTGATACCGTGTTAGAATTTTATCATTCAAGCTAACATTATGTTAGGATCTTTAACTGAGAGAATAACAAGTACAACAATCAAACACAAGAGACAATGAACACAATGTTTTTCGTCAGGGAAACCATGAATATAGAAAATCCTGCAACTTTCCCAGAGATAGAATCAACACCAAAGTAAAACCCCAAAATTGTAAGATGATCTCCTAACAACAGTAGCCTATTTCTTTCTAGCCACAACAACTTCTTCTCCCTTAGCTATGCACTACAATTGAGTGTGAGTGAGTGTGTGATAAATAGAAAGGCTCACTCTCTATTTATACTAATTCCTGACTTGACAACAACTCACTAGGGCGGACTTCACTAGGAGAGTCTAATAACCCTAGGGCCCCAGAAATGCAGGGACTTTAACCCTTTATCAGTAGGAGGGTTACCCATAATGACTTGACATGACTTATTTACATTATAGAGACTCCCGATAGGAACATTGGGGCATGACATGACTCAATTACATTACAGATACTTCCGAGAATAAACATCGGGGTATAATACATGAAATATACAAGTGAATACATTCTGAAGTTACAATTACATCAAGCATGAGCCACTGGAGCCCATTTGGATTTGAAAATAGAGCAATTGGGAAGACCATATAACCTGCATAACATAGCTGCTAGTAATGAATAGGGTTCCCTAAACCAGGTGATAGGGTCAAGATCATCTTTCCTCTGCAAAAACTTACTACGTTCACTTGTCCATGATTTTAACATTTCAGTGAGATTGAACCTGGTTTTAGAGGCTAGGATAAAGTCTGCATCAAGGGTTTTCCTAACTTGTTTAATACCATATGCTCTGATAAAAACATTAGGGTGAAAGGTAGCGAGTTGTGACCCTGAAATGTCATTGAAGAAACGCTCAGTTGGGTTTGCATGTTCCATGATCCATTTGATCGCATCGTTATAAGTAAGAATGGAAGGTCTACCAGCAATGGCATGGAGTCCAAAATTCCTAATTATTTAATAATCTATTTGGTCGTTTGGGATTTCAGAGAGGTCAACGTTAGAAAAAATGGAGTATACTTGGGACCAGTCAATTTGATAAGTTTCATAGATTCTAGAACTGGTGTCGAAGAAAATACCGAAGTTTGGGTCCTTGGTCAACATGTGTTTTTGAAGGTTCTTACAACAAGTAGTTCGAGCCATTACAAAAACTGAAAAACTCTGTTTAAATGCATAAAATGGGAATTAAAACTAATTCAGACAATGCTACAGTAGGCAAATCTTATTAATCCGCCACAGTAATCTAGGGACTAAACACAAGTCTCATCAAAGATTAATAACAATAAGTCATGAAAATGGTGTAATAGGGCTACAAAATGAGTAGTCGCTCTGTATATTCACACAAAGAATGAGTAATACAATGTATGATCATGCTGCAAGCATGAATGGAAAGTCAATTCAAATTCCCAAGGAGGTCATTCGAATTGAATGAGTGATTCTAGCTTAACTGAATGTAAGCCACAGTCAACACTCAAGTTAACCACTAATCAAAACCCTAATTGACTCAAATGAGCCCTAACTGAAGTTGGTGTGCAATAAATGACTGAGTCTAACTGAAAGTAGGTTAGACACATGTCACAGCAAGCCAACCATCAAGTGGTAGTGCATCAATGACTCCAATGAACCCCGATGAGGTTAACTGAAGTGTAACTGAACATTAGAAGTGGTTGGAGGTGCCTCTGTTGACTCGAGTTCATTAAATAATCAATAAATAATCAATTTAATGATAGAGGGCACCTCCACTACTCTGTTTAATTGATTGTAACCATCAATTAGCAATATGGGGAATTAATGACACTTAGATCACACCCTGAGTGCTCTAGTTAGCCTCCCCGAATTTAGGATAAGGCTAAGTTAGCCTCCTTGACTGAAGGTAGGTGTAGGTGTGATCTAGTTGATGTCATCTAGTGATCCTCTGATGTCAATTAAGTCAAATTGACCAAAATGAGTGTGAAAGGTGGTAAATGTCTCCAATACCCCCCTTAAGCTATACTCAGGAGGACTTAGAAAACATAAATGCATAAAAATGCTAGGGCCCTAACAAATAAAGCCATAGGTCACCCTGTAAAATGATGAAACTGAAACAATGCTAAAAAACAAACCAAGTGAGGAAAAGAGGGAAAATCCAGTGGGAAACCCCCCCCCCCCCCTCAAGCTGGACACTGAAAGTAGTGTTAATCACCGTGATGAAATCACCCCCAACAATGAACGAAGGTAGGCAAACTTATTTTCTGAAAATATCTGGGTGAATATGTCTGCAATCTACTCATCAGTCGGGCAGTATTGCAGAATGATGGTCCTGTCATGCACTAGCTCCCTGATATAGTGCATGTGGATCTCTACATGCTTGGTCCTCTACCTGGTAACTAGATCTGTGGATATCTTAATAGCACTTTGATTTTCACAAAAGAGGACAGTGGAAAAATTACTACCAAAATCAAACTTTGAAAGAATGCCTTGCAACCAAACTGCTTGGATGCAAGCATTTAGTACTCCTCAATACTTGGCCTCTGCTGAAGATAATGCTATGGCAGCCTAATTTTTTCTAGACCAGCAAATGGGGCCACCAGCAAACATGAATACATATATAGAAGTAGAATTCCAATCAATACAATCACCCACCCAATAGGAATCTTTGTATTCAACCAACTCTAGCTCGGAGTTTGAAACATAGTGAATGTTGTAGGTCCTGGTTCCCTGAATATACTGGAGGATCCTCCTGGTTTCCTTCCAATGAATATCATGAGGCTGCTGCATGTATATTGATATATCATTCATGGCATAACACATATCAATATGACAATGTGTCAAGTACAACAAGCTACCAATCAGATGTCGATAGATAGTGCAGTCCATGGGAGGTGTGCTTTTTCCTTCTTCAAGGTTGATCCCTGAAAGGAAAGGGAATGGTGCAGGCCTACATTCAGCCATGTTAAAATTTACTAATATTTATGATATGAATTTGGACTGAGTGACCATTATCCCATCATAATTTTATGCTCAATTTTGAGCCCCAAACATTGTTTTAGGAGCCCCAAATCGCCCATTTCAAAGCCATTGTGGAGAGTAGTTTTGATGGCTGAAATGGAAGCAACTGTGCTACTTGTGATGAGTAATTCATCAACAAATAAAAAAATATTAATTAAATTACCATAAAAATTCTATATATACACATTTGGATGTGATCTACACCTTTGGAAGTTTTGCGAGAGAAGGAAGGCATCCATCTTGGAATACCGCTCTCTTGGGGCTTGTCACTTAACCCGTATAGTGACTTATTTATCTTGCAAACCGAATATAGATCAGGGATGTATCCCTTAGGATGCTTCATGTATATATCCTCATGAATATATCCATGTATAAATTCTGACTTAACATCCATATGATGCACTTCCCAGTGCTTAGATGCTGAAATTGCCAAAACTAGGTGGATGGAGTCCATTTTTGCAACTGGTGCAAAAGTCTCATGGTAGTCCACACATTGAACCTGAGAGAAACCTTTGGCCACCAAACTTGCCTTATATTTTCAAGTTCTTCCATCAGCAGCAACCTTTTTCTGAAACACCCACTTTCATTGAACCAATTTCCTTCCCAGAGGAAGAGAAACTAGCTCCCAAGTAGTGTTTTTTTTAAGAGAATTCATCTCTTCATCCATGGCAACCTGCCATCTCGGATCCTTTCGAGCATGGTAGTAGTATTTTGTGTCTGAAATAATCATCAAATAACAAGTTCCAGATAGCAAATTATCAGGACAAGAGAGTGCAATACTTGTTCTTTGGAAATCAGACCGGGTTCTCCTTGGATCATCCGAATTTCCAATGTTATCTCCTGCGGAGGAGAGTGTCTGTTGGGCCCATGTGGGAAGATGATTTTGTACTTCTACTGAGGAGTGTAGGCAATTGAATGTTGGAACTGAATACCACTTTGGTAACATATGTGCAGCAGCTCATTACTGACATACTCCCTGCCATTATCAGATCTCAAGATCTTGATCTTAAGCCCTGAGGCATTCTCGATCAAGGCCTCCAGTTCAGAGAATTTTTCACATACTTCAGACTTCTTTTTCAGAAAGAAGACCTATGTGTACCTTGAAAAATCATCAATAAAAGTCAGAAGATACCTTGATCCATTCATGGATATGACAAGCATCAAACCACTAATATCATAATGTATTAGCCTCAATATGCATGCAGCTCGGTTTACCTTCCCCCAATCGAACTTGTGCTCAGGGTGTTTTCTAACCACATAGCCCTTGCAATTTCCAGTGGTTTCCTTAATGACCAGGAGGCCTTCAACCATGGATTTTTTCTGTAATTGCTGCAAATATTTAAAATTTAGATGGCCAAACCTTTCATGCCACAGCCTACTAACTTCATTTCCATGAGTTAGCAGGGCGGTGGGATTTGCACCCACCACAAAGTGGGAGAACTCATAGGCTTTTGCATGATGGTTTGCAAGGCCTTTAGCAATGAGTTTCCCAGATGCAAGATCCATTATCTCAACATCATTCAGGCTGAAAGATACTCTCTTAAGAACTCTTGTATGTGTCATCTGATAGACAGTAAGGAGATTTGATGCCAGAGATGGTACATACAAAACATTTGAAAAATAGCCATTCTCAATATCAACCATACCTTGTCCTTCTGAAATGATGGTGGAGTCATATCCCATGTGGATGGGGATGGATTTTCCGGTCTCCATGGATGAAAATGAGCCTCTTTCATCCATCATGTGGTTCAAATCTCCAGAATCTTCAAGAGTGATTTGGACTTTGAAGTGCTTTCCATGAGGGCATGACCTTTTTCATACTGTGGTTCCTGATCTTGTTGATCTCTCCTTCGAAATATTTTTGGAAGATTGATGTGATTTCTCTCAAGGAGAGAGGTAGCTTCATCAAGCTTCTTCTTCATGCAGACATGTTCAAGGTGGAAGCTGTAACACCCCAGTTTTGACCCCATTTGCATTAAATGTACATGATGTATATATTGTAATGAATCATGGTGTGGAACTAAAGGAAAAATCCCCACCATCGATTTAGTTGTGTTATGTTTTGGTGATTGGAATCTTTGCCGATGGTATATCGTGATATACAACACATATTAGTTTTGGGATTATGTAAATATGCATTTTTAATTAAATGAGCCCCAACCAGCTATGTCAATGCAACCATATTGAAAAGGGCATGATTTTCCCAAGGATAAGGGGGGGGGGGGGATTGTTAAACCTTGAACCATGGGGAAAAATCCATGTGTCACCACCCTGTTTGATTTTCCCATCTTTCCTTGTCTTATCCAACTACCATTTTAATGCTCTGCATAGTAGTTGAGGCAGTTATTTTGCTGGGGAGTGGAGTGTGGCAGGACTATCATTCCTTTCCCACACGCACACTCCACCACTGAATCAAACCTCATGTTGGGTAGAATAAATGACTATGCCCATCATTCCACTCTCTCCATGATGGTGTTATAAACACTCCCACACTTCCCACTCACCATTCTCCATTATTGCTCATCCTCATGCAAGGAAAAAAGCTTTGTGTCTCACGTAGAGGAATTATTTTTCTGTTGGGTCTCATGCAAGCAAGAGAGGGAGCCATTTCGACTGTCATTCCCATTTTCCACAAAGAGGTATCTACTGTGCTTCCATCCGTATATTGGGATCTAGTGTAAATTTCTCTCACGCATAGGTTGGGAGGCTGATTTTATTTCCCCATTGTGATCTGTGTATGTCTTCCCAGTGACTTCATTGTTGAGAACGGACTGTTGTTTCCCCACATTGTTGGTTTTGTCTATTTTTAAATTTTGGGATTACTATAGGTTGTTTTGGAGTTTTTTTGGCCACGATAGGGCCAAGAATGACTCAGGAGTTGTTTTCCTTGCCTAAGCTATGAATCACTTATGTGACTGCGTGTATGCAATGGTTGGTCTTTGGACTATGCTGGGAGCAAGGATGGGGGCTTGTTTTGCTTGATAAACCTGGTGTGCTTGTAAACCACACAGATAGAGCTGGAGGGATGGATTTCTTCTCCATAACCCCTAAATAGCACTGGAAGGGAAGTAAGGGCCTGAGGGACTGTGTAGCAGAGAAGGGTCTGATTCCTTGTGTTGGGCATGTGTGGGTGTCTTATAAGTTAGGCTAGTTCTAGTGTAGGTGTTCCTAGCTTGGTAATGGGCTCACCAGCTTAGCATTTGGCCTTTCCCAGCTCCTTGATGGCTTGATAAACCTGACCATGTTGGCTTGGCTGTCTTGTTGATGGCCTGATAAACCCAACTGTGTTGGCTTGGCTATGTTTTGTGTATTCAGGAGCAGCACAAGTGTCCAAGACACCCTACAGGATGAGTACACTGAAGATGCTAGAGCTGAAGAAGCAACTACAAGAGTTGTTGGAAAAGAAGTATATCCGACTGAGTGTGTCTTACTGGGGAGCACCAGTTCTGTTTGTAAAGAAGAAAGATGGTACACTCAGGTTGTGTATTTATTACAAACAATTGAACAAGGTTACTGTGAAGAATAAATATCCTTTCCCTAGGATTGATGACCTCTTTGATCAAATGAGAGGAGCAAAGGTATTTTCCAAAATCAACTTGAGGTCTGGTTACCATTAGCTGAGAATCAAGGATGAAGACATTCATAAGACAGCCTTTAGGACAAGGTATGGGCATTATGAGTTTGTAGTGGTACCATTTGGTCTCACAAATGCACCAGCTACATTTATGTGCCTTATGAATAGTGTCTTCAGTAGGTATTTGGACAAGTTTGTTCTTGTTTTCCTTGATGATATTCTTGTTTATTCTAAGAATGAGGAAGAACATGAAGAGCATTTGAGGTTGACATTGCAATTGCTTAGGGAGCACCAATTGTATGCAAAACTAAGCAAGTGTGACTTATATAGAGATAAAATTTAGTATTTGGGTCACGTTATCTCAAAGGAGGGTATATCTATGGACCCTAAAAATATTTAAGCCATTATGAATTGGCCTACTCCAATTAATGTGACAGATATAAGATCTTTTATGGGACTTGCAGGATACTACCATAGGTTCATTGAGGGATTCTCCAAAGTTGCACATGCCATCACTTCTTTGCAAAATAAGGTGATAAAGTTTGAATGGACATTGAGGTGTGAATAAATCTTCCAGCAGTTGAAGAATCCTCTCACCAATGCACCAGTATTGAAGTTTGCAGATCCAGAGAAAGATTTTGTTGTATGTACCGATGCCTGTGGACAAGGGCTTGGAGGATTCCTTATGCAAGACAACCATGCGATATTTTATGAGTCAAGAAAGCTGAAAGAGCATGAGAAGAACTATGCCACTCATGATCTAGAGCTTGCATCCATAGTACGTTCTCTCAAGATGTGGAGGCATTACTTGATGGGTAGAAGATTTGAGCTCATAACAGGCCATTGTGATCTGAAGTATCTATTTGATCAGCCTACTCTGAATGCTAGGCAAGCAAGATGGCTGGAACTTTTATGTGAATTTTATTTTGAAATCAAGCACATAAAAGGGAAAGAGAATAAGGTAGTTGATGCACTCAGCAGGAAGGTGCAAGAAATGCATGTGGCATCTCTTAGTATTTTCCAATCATATTTGAGGTAGTGGATTGTTAGTCATGCTACTGTAGATGAATTTTATGAGTAGGTAAAAGACAAATTACAACAGAAAAGTCTTGAGAAGAGGTATGAGGGATATAAATTGGAATAAGATGGACTTATCACTTATAAAGGTAGAATTTATATTCTGAATGTAGTAGGTTTGAGGAGAGTTTTTATGGATAAAATCCATAAAGCTCTGTATTCTGGTCACCCAGGATATCAGAAGACAATTGCTACAGCTAGAAAGCAGTACTTTTGGCCAAGAATGAAAAGGGATATGGCTAAGTACATTTCGAGGTGTATGAAATTTCAATAGGTAAAGGTTGAGCATCAACACCCTCCAAGTTTGTTGCAGCCTTTTCCAGTTCCAAAATGGAAATGGGAAATTATTTCCATGGATTTTATTATAGGATTGTCGATGACTTGGAGACAACATGATTCCATCATGGTTGTGGTAGACAAGTTGACTAAGGCAACGCATTTTATACCAGTGAAGTCTACGCATAAGACATATGACATTGAAAAGATCTTCATGAAGGATATTTTCAAATTGCATGGATTGCCTAAGGCAATAGTCTCTGACAGAGATGTCAAGTTCACTTCCATGTCTCTGACAGAGATGATAAGTAATATTGACCATTTCATCTCTATATTTATATTGATTGTTTAATGAATATGATGAACATGTTGAATGCTTGTATGAACACATGTTTGCTTCTGCTATATGATAAATCATGTATGCATGTTCTACTTCAAAGCATTTTGTTCTAGCATTTTATGTACATACATGTTCATGGGGCGGTTTCCCGGATGGCTAATGCAATGGTAGCATCCTCTTCACCAGTCGAAGGGTCAGGGATGTTATAGAAGCCCTTCCCGCAGTATGAACACTTGACCTTTTCCTTTCCATGATGCCCTTTCCCTTTGTTCTTTTTTGAGCTGAAATACTCATCATGCTGCTGGTTTTCAACTTTAGGCTTAGGAGCTTCGAACTTAGTTTTTGGGTTCTTTTGTTTTTTTCCTTTACCCTTCATATATTTGGGCCCTAAGACATGGTAGGGTTGATCATAGGAGGATCGGATGATCCCCATATGGACAAGATTATCATGTTCACTTGTTAGGGACTCAATGAGGGCATTGAGTGTAGGCATCCTCCATCAAGGGGTTGTGAGTTTCCCCGCACAGAATGTAGAGACAAAAACTGAATAATCAGCTCCAATTTTGGAGATTATGGAAAGGATGAGTTGATCATCCTCTTTCTCCACTTTGCATTGCTTCAACAGTAAGTCAATGTGCTTGAACTTTGTGAAAAACTCATTCAAGGTATCGAAATTGGAGGGATGGAGAGACATCAATTCATTTTCGAGCTAGTAAAATCTCAAATCATCCTTCTTTCCATACATGAATTCCAATTTGTCCCAATTTTCCTTTGGAGTCTTTAATCCTGAAAGATGGAAAATAAGATCCCGGGGAATAGAGAGGCACAAGAATATAAATGATTCATCCTTCTTGTTCAAGAATCTAGATCTGTCTATTGCAGAACCAGGCTCTTCTTCAGTTTCCATGGTGACCCTATAGAGTCCTCTAGAGTGTAGCTAGATCTCCATGTCTCCTTTCCATGAGTGGAAATTGAATGGAGTGAAGAGATCTACGGAAGAATCCATCTGAATCTGCTGGAGTGAATGCTTTCACCTATTAAAAACCTGAAAATCACAACAAAAGGGGCACTGTAAGGTCAGAAAGCCTACATATTTTAGGCTTTCATCATGCCCAACATATTCAATCAAGCAAGCTTGATCAACAAGTTCTTTACTTGGGGTATTAAGTGGTAAGCCTTGGATTCTGGTGCAGTGCTGGATTTTTGAGCTATTGCTCAATTTTCATGCAATATCTGTCAAAAACCTTGTTTTTAAGAGATCTGGTCTTCATCCTACCATGATCTTTGATACCATATTAATCTTCCATAGTAACCTAGGGACTAAACACAAGTCTCATCAAAGATTAATAACAATAAGCCATGAAAATGAGTAGCCGCTCTATATATTCACACAAAGTATGAGTAATATAATGCATGATCTTGCTCCAAGCATGAATGAAAAAGAAATTCAAATTCCCAAGCAGGTCATTCGAATTGAATGAGTGAGTCTAGCCTAACTGAATGCAAGCCACAGTCAACACTCAAGTTAACCACTGATCAAAACCCTAATTGACTCAACTAAGCCCTAACTGAAGTCGGTGTGCAATAAATGACTGAGTCTAACTAAAAATAGGTCAGACACATGTCACAACAAGCCAACCATCAAGTGGTAGTGCATCAATGACTCCAATGAACCCTGATGAGGTTAACTAAAGTGTAACTGAACATCAAAAGTGGTTGGAGGCGCCTCTATTAACTCCAGTTCATTAAATAATCAATAAATAATCAATTTAATGATAGAGGGTGCCTTCACTACTCTATTTAACTAATTGTAACCATTAGTTAGAAATATGGGGCATTAATGACACTCAAATCACCCCTTGATTGCTCCAGTTAGCCTCCTTGATTGAAGGTAGGTGTGGGTGTGATCTAGCTAATGTCATCTAGTGCTCCTCTGATGTCAATTAATTCAATAATACTTAGGATAGTGGTTTAACTAGGACAAATTGACTAAAAGGAGTGTGAAAGGTGGTAAATGTCTCCAACAAATCTAAACAAAGAAATGGATTAGAGGACCAACTTGAAATCAACCGCGATAGCGAAAATAATTTCTGGTAAAAATCACACAAAAAAGTAACTCGAAATAATAAAACAATAAAGAAAATGTACAAGGAATTTATATATATAGATTTTCCCCTGTTCAAATAAATACCATAGGATTAGAATGGATGGATGGTTAGGATTAAATCCTGTGGGATGCAGGATCACCACATGAGTTTCGAGTTTTATTTACCATCCCACAACCCACATTCCGGAAATGCAGGATGCAGGATAACCAAACGATCGAAAATTTATTCAATCCTTTTCGCAATCTGCATCCCGCAAAATGCAGGTTGCGGGTTGTGGAAACATACAACCAATCCTCATTCCATAAATTGCGGGTTGTAGGATGACCAACTTGCACACACAAAAAGCTTTACACATCCCTTATTCTGCAAAATTAGGGTTATGTGTTGCGGGATTAAAATATCGAAAATGTCAAAAATTTAGAATCTTGCAATCCGCAAATTACAGGATGCGAGATGCGAGTTGCGGAATGGAATAATTTTTTCAAAAGATAGTCTTCCATAACTCACCAAAAACACATAAATCATGCATAAATTCCAAAATTTTTGACTAAGTTAAACTAAAAAAACCATGATAAATGTTATAGGGGCCTCAAAACAACTTGAAGGATTGAAATAGTTCCCTTTGTATTTGTAATTGGAACTCCTGTGTTTAGATAAAATGACATCTGTTGTACCTACAACAGGTCTGAAACTTTTACCACAAAAATTACAATCCATTCCCTATCTGCAACATATTGCAAAATTTCATTTGGACCTTCCTAGCCCTAGATATAGCAACTCTCCCTAGGTCACCTATTTATGACTCTATTCTGGAGGAGGATGGAACCTTGATTTGGAGGAATCATATCTCCTAGAATATAGAGAATATGAGTATGAAATGTTTACATAGTGTTCATAAGGGATTTATATTCTTCATGTAAATGTTTCTTCTCCTGATCCTTCTCCAATATTGAGATATAGTGAATGTACCAAAACTACTATTTTTAGTATTTTAGGGTTTTCAAGCATGAAACCCTAATTTCCATTTGCTTCCATTGCAAATGTATTTATGTTGTACAGTGAAACTTTTCTGATTCAAAAAATGATACCACCAATATATGCACCCTAGCGAGGTGTGTTATCCTATCCCTCCTTGTTGGATGATCTGTGGAGAGAACACCTTCAACTAGGAAGCCCTAGTTCCTACAACTACATAATGTTTTCTTCTTAGGATATCTCTGATACCATGTTATATTTTTATCACTTAATCAATATGATCTAGGATCTTATCTGATAGAATAACATGCATATCAATAATCACAAGATACGATAGACACAAATAATTTTCCTCAGGGAAACCATAATGGAGAAAACCCTGAAACTTCCTCAGAGATAGAATGAGAACCAAAAAAAAAGTAAAACCCAAAGATACAAATATGATCTCCTACAGTTGTTCTCTCTCTCCCTTGTGCGAGTTATTCCTCTCTCACTCATGTGATATTGTTGAGTGAGTGTGTGTGACAAAAAGAGAGTCTCACTCGGTATTTATACTTGTTTTCCACTTGACAATTACTCTATATGGATGACCTCAATAGGAGAGTGTAATAACCCTAATACTACTCAATTGTGGGGACTATTGCCCCAAATTACAACAGAGGGTTAAACTCAGTGACTTTACATTACCTTATTATATTAATGACTCTCGGCACAATGAACTTTTTTTTTAGATATGGTGATGAACATAAGGTAAAAAAATTGGAAGAATACCTTAACGAAATGGCCATGTTACCATAAGACTATATCTATAAAAACAACAACTTAAAATAAAACAATTTATCTATATTAAGCATAAGATAAAAGAATAGTTATATATTAGCTAATCTAAATGGAGCAACATGGATGAGATGAATCTCTTCACATGTTTGCACTGTTAAATCCATGATTGGGATCAAAAATTTCTAAGAAGAGGTATTGAAGATTGCAACATTTATTAATAATATGTAGAAATCTCATAATATGATGATAGTATACATTAAAATTTCAAACATAAAGTTGTGGTGCATTTTATATTACGAAGGAGATGCTATTAAATGAATTTGCAATTTCCTGAAAATGAACATAAACAAATTGAAAGTTTGTTGGCATCATTCATGGTTTCCTAGATAGTGTCGATGCTTTCACCATCAAATTTTTATAGTTCCACCAATAATGTTCAAGGTTTTGTAAACAATACTCATGGTTCTATTAACGACGATCATGTTTTCAACACCAAAGTTTCATGATTCAAGCAACTTTTTTCAAGGTTTTGTAAATAATCTTCATGATTTTACCAACATTATTCATAGCTTTATAAAGAGTTCTCATGTTTCCACCACACAAATTCAACCAAATATCTTCAACCATTTGTAAAAAATGCTCACAATTTTGTAAAATGTGCTAATGGTTCCACCACCATAATTTCATTGTTGGAGGCCAACTTTATTCAAGATTTTGGTAACAATCCTTGTTTTTTTATAATTTTCCTTTTCTTTTGAAATAGATTGTTTCATTTTTCATAGAAAACTTGACTATGTATATGTGGACAATATTCTCTACCCCAAAGTCCACATCATGTGTGATCTATAAGTGATGTAGTTTATGTAACACACCTAGGTATTGAGGATTCCACTAAATAGTCTTCTTGCATTGATTCATGAATTATGTAGCTTCCATGAGTATTTTGATCCTCTTGTACAATCATACAAGAACTCACACCAGAAGGTTTCATATTGATCCAACAATGGTCCACCATACAAAATAAACTCCCTACACATTACTATATTCCATTTTTACAACTAGGCCTCTTGCAACCCAAAATATTTGACCCTCTTTTCCCACCCATCTTAGATCCAATACTTATAGACCCATCTATCCATTTAACTAATAATTCCTTGTTCTAAACCATGTTCAGAAATAGAACCATTCTTTCGAGAAATTTTTTAAAGACCGAGGTTCTATGCAAGGGCCACTCAAATCTTGTCATAATCTAGATATGTTGAAACACAATGATTCGTTGTTTATGCTATAAATTTTGACTACCTTCACCATTTCTCAAAAAAATTATACGGTGCACTAGAATATTGAGAGCTCTATATGTAATCATAAAAAATAAAAATAAAATTCATTAAGTTATGCCCCTAAAGTGTTGCACACGCACACATAGTCCCTATTTCAGGGTTTTCTGACTTCAATAAATCATAAAAAGATGAAAACATCATGAATCATTCTGAAAAAATAGTTTTGCACTAGTACAAAATGTCCTCTACATATGAAAAAAAAATTTCAATGATACTATCAATTAGTTCATATAGTGTTGCACACACACATACATATATGTTATATTATGATGAATTTAAAAATAAATTTAGAAAAACAAATTTTAGAAATGTAACTACACAATATTTCTAAAAGAAATTTTTATATAATATAAAATTCTATTTGATTTCCTATATTTTGTCTTCTTAAATCATCTTAAAATTTGTTATCCAAGTACTTCCAATTACCTCTTGAAGACAGAGGTTCATATTTTTCAGTTTTTATGTGGCAACTAAGGTGTTTTTAAAGGATCTCATGGTTGTGCATCAGCCCCTACAGCAAACATGAGTAACGAAATATGGATCAAACATAAGATACATTTATTAGACATGATCATAATATAAATTTTGAGGGGGCACCAATAATCAACATTAGGCTTATTATTCATTCTTCAAATATAAAGTATTCATCAAACATTACAATATTCAAGGATCCAAATATCTCACATCATGACTCTTTACTCCTATATCCCACCCATTACATTGGTTATTTTTTCTAACCTTATCTCAACCTTTTGTCTTTCCCAACACTCTATCCTTCTCAACCAACCCCATCTCTTGGCTGCTCATTGAATTTTATACATTTGTATTGGTTAGTTCTACCCATGTCATAATAGTTACAGCTCAAATTATTTCCTCTGGGGTATCTAATGTCCATATAATATTCCACCACATCCCTTTGCACAATTAATTTCACATTGATTGCTTGTCCATCTTCTACAACTAGGTCTTCAAAAATGAGGGGACTAATTACTTCAACCTCTAAATATGTGGCTCATGTATTTACTTCAAAACTAAATATAGATCTAATATTTAGATATGGAACATCCATCGAATCTTTAGTGGATCCAATCACTTAAAAAATAAATCTTAGGAAACATTGTGCCACAGATATAAAATGTAGCCACATGTAGGCCACAAGTGTCTCTCTCCGTGGCCTTCCACCATCATGTGCCTCCTATAGGAAATCTCTATGAATAAGCTAGTCTCTTCTTTCATCGATGGAAAAACTTTGTACACTTACAACAAGAACAACCTTGGATATTATATCCCCATGGGTATTATTTACTCAAGGACGTTCACACCACCTAGATAATAAAAAATGGGCCAAAAAAATTTCTTGAACCCTAAACTTTCCTTCTTCCACCATTGCTCCCACTCAAACTAGGAACCCTCCTTTCTTGAAAGTTTATCATCCAAGTAGACAATTTTTTTTTATACAAATAGTTGGGTTTTAGAGAGAAATAATCATAATAATAATGTGAAGAATCATACCAATATTTATCACAACACATTTACCCTAAAAAAAACCCATGAGTGGAAAACCTAACACAATGAAGTTTTTCATTACCCTTGTCAAAAATTGGTCAAACAGCACCAAATGATCTCACTTGCTCACCTCTAGGCTACATTTCAATGTAGTGTGCCAAGCCCTTTTATAGGATTCATCACATGCATTTCCATGGGCGTGATACCATGGGCCCAAAAGACCACCTGATTTCACCTAAACTAAGATTATCTCAATGAATCCTTCACCAAGTCAAGGTTAACCTAACAAGAACCACCCCCAAAACTCACTTTTTGGGGAATTTTAGATCACTTCTAAAACCTCCCCTAAAACCCATACTTTTATCATCAATTCTTTTGGGGGTATTTTTGTCAAAAATGCCTCTAATGCCAAAACCACCCCCAAAAGTCACTTTTGGGGGTGGAAGACAACCACTCCTAATGATAAACAATGTAGTAGCATATACATGGTTAAATGAGAAAATGAGAGAATATTGATGAGATGGAGGTTGGAGTTTCAATGACCCATAGAATTCAATAGGGATACACACCATCCCCAATGTTATATACCTTGATGGTAGGGACCCTTGGGTAAAATATCAATTAGGAAAGGACCAAAGAAAACCTTCTAAAAATTATAATAGTAAGAAGAAGGTTTTGAACCAAACTTGCCTACTAATGCAATAAATTATCAAATAAAATGAGACACGTACAAACCATATATAAAATTATGAAGTCAACATGAAAGATAGGTTAAATCCATATCGAACCCAAGAAAGAAACTAGCTACACCAAATATAAAACCAAACCAATTTTCCAAGTGGAAACTTAGAATGGGGAATGAAGAATGTGAAGAACGTAAATCTAGAAGGGAACATTATGCTCTCTTCTTACTTGGTTGTCTAAAAGGTAACCTTCAAGTGTGGGAGGGTAGGGGGGTATTTATTGTAACACCCTGTTTTTTTACCTTGAAATCTAATGATTTATGTATCAATGATATAACTAGAAGTAATATAGAAATAGTCTATAATGACCAAGTGCATTGTAATTATATATAATAATATTTAATATATACTATAAATCCATAATAACCACATATGAAGAAGTATAAAGAATAGATCGGGGCCTATGATTCAACAAGTGGGGGAAAAGGGGGGCTAAGGGGGAGACGATGTTAGTGACATATTCATCTAAGATGTATTGTCTCTTTTTGAAAACCTTATAAGTGGATTTTATCGTGAGGTCCCACAAGTCATGATTATGAGAGAGGATTAAATAAACTTAGCTTTATAATTATACTATGTTAAGATTAAGAGGGGTCAAGTGGGCTGCTCTTTAGTGCTAGATGGTAAGTTATAGCCATGCATATATAATGGGAGAATTAAGATTAGAGTTTTAGTATTTATAACATTCTAACCATTTTGATAATGACTATGAGATAAAAATATGTCCTACATTTGAGTCCCCTAGAGTCCCAACAAGGAGAATCCTTGGTAGGATTATGCTTGCGCAATAAAAGTGAATGGGGATAGCATGGGGGACTATTTGTAGAGAAGGGGGTCTCATTCCTTGTGCTATGCAAGATGATGGGGGCTGAATTCTAGTGGATTAGGATGGTTGCTATAATGTCACCAAAAATTGAAAAAAAAAAATAATGCTAGTCAAAATTACCTATGCTGGACATTATTGGACGTGCGGAATGTGTCGTACTCTATTTACATTGTTTGTTGTATTGTAAGTTGTTCTTACATCTTGCTTCCTTAATTTATAATGTTATCATTACTATGTTTAATTATGATGTCATAATGTTGATTAATATGTTATTATTATGGTTACGCAATGCTATGTATGCTCGATACTTTGATTATGTAGTTCACTGATTTTCACATGGTTTTACTGTTGTATACATGATTCTAGCTTAACATTGTTTTTGGAAACAAAGGGGTGGAGTGGCAGGAATAGTTTCGCTTGTAACACCAAGAGGGAACAATTTCTACTTGTCCTAGTGGGCTTACTTAGTTCTGTTGAACTAAAGCAATTCTTCCTTTTTTACGTGCAGGTTCACTTAGTGTTGGAAAACTAATTATAACAAGCTGAACGGCAAGATGAACATTTGAGTTACTAGCGCACCTCTTTGTAGATATATCCTATCAACATTACATTGCTTATAATTGTGATTATTACGGTGTTATTATAGTGATGGGGTACTATAGTACTTATTGTCTACGTGGCACAGATTTATTACTTATGTGCTTCTTATTTACTATGGGGTAAATGTTTAAGACATGTTCATGTCCTAACATATGTTTTATTATATGTTTATTTTAAAGTTTGAAGTACTCATAATAACCTTGGTTTATACATTCCATGGCCATAATATTAATTATGAAAGAAAGAAAGAAAATCTCCATCCATTATTATTTATTATGTAAAGATAATAAATAGTCCAAATCCTAAAAAGTATTGCTGGGGCGCGGACCTTGAAGGTCCTTAATTTTGGCAACTTCATGGTTTTGGTACGAAGCTTGTAAGCGGAGTTGCGGTCCAAAATAGTCTTAGGGTTTTCGGGGTTGGGTCAAAGCCCCTCTTTTTGTAAATAACCTATGGTTTTTAAGCCCATGGTTTAAGCACATGGTATTGTAATAGTGCACTTGTATAAATAGGCACTTATGTAAAGGAGAAAAGAGCTTTTTCGAAGGTTTTTGTATGATGATAATTTGATGTGAAGAAGCTAAGGCCTATTTTTTAGGTTTAAGGTTAAGTCCCAGCTGAGTGTGTGGATGACCTCTGTAGCTGAGTGCACAGAGGGTTTTAGAAGAAAGGATCTGCAGCTTAGTGCGCAGTTTTGGGTTGTTGAGAAGATCTACAGCTGAGTGTGCAGATCCGAACTATGTTGTTTGTAAAGAGTTGAATATAAACACAGTTCTGTGGACGTAGCCCCTACACTGGGGGTGAACCACGTATATCTTGTGTTGTGGTGGTTCCTTTTTGTTTTGTGCTTTTATGTTTTATGCATTTGATAAGTAGATGAATGATAAAGTAAGATAAATTGTTAAGTATTAACTTCGCTGTGAATTCCCAGTTAAGGGTTAAGCAAGTAACTGTCTTTTTATCTAAACTGCGAAGCTATTTAAGTGAACATCAAAGCTCTGTATTGTATAAATATTCTTTGTTAAGGCTAAAGGTACAATAATATCCCTCTTTTTCCTGCAGAAACCTAATTCTGCGGCACCCCATAGCTGTTTCGGGTGAGACTGCAACCTGTTCGCAAGTTGTTGCCGAAAGGGCCAACACTGTGGGTCTCTTTGTTGGTTGGTAAATAAAAGTATAAGAACCCAGGTCTTCCCTAAGCGCCAACAAATTGGTTCCATTTCCTGTTGAACCAGTATATGCTTCAAGAGGGATCTATGTCATACCTAGAGGGATATGTTTTGGAGACCCTCAGTAAAAGAAATCAGTGACTGGATTGAAGATACTTATCCGGAATTTGTTGAACAAGAGAATAAGGATCCTCATCGTAGCTCAGACGACTTCTTGCAAAGGTAGGTTTTTTCTGATATTTATGAAATTTTCTTTGGTAGTATCCAGATAGAATTGCACTAGTGGTTATCCAGGTTGACAGAAAGAAAGACAAACTTCAAAGAAGATCAGTCTCCTTCCTGGACCCCTAAAAGCATTAAGCTATTGAAAAGTGTGAACAACGGGGTATCAAGAGCTGTTGACTTCTGGACAATGTGTACCCTTGAAGCATTTGTGACGGAGTTCGCCATCGACACACATACTTCTTTTAGCGAAGCAGAAAGATAGTTTTTTAAAGGACCAAGGGGTAAGTACCTGAATTCATTAAGTTTGAAAATTAAAATGCTCTAGGTTGAAAAAGGCATATTGCTTATTCAATCAGATTGTTAGATTTATTGCTACTAACCTATGTTTGAAAGCAAAAGTGACCTCGATGAGCAAAGTGGTTTTATTCGCAATGGTAAAAGATACAAGAGAACTTTTGGATCCTATACCCTAGGACAAAATATTGATTATACCTCATTAAGCCTTGAAGAATCTGAACCTGAAGAAACCCCTTTTGTTAGAAACGCTCCTATAACTCCACAACGCATATCTGTTATCCCTAAGAACCCTTCGCAGTATGAAAGTAACCCTAGCTCGAGTAGTCCTGTTGCAGGTCAATCTATCTCAGTAAGTTCCCCCCCCTCCCTGTTACCGGCCCTCCTCCTCCCCCTCCTCCCCCCCCTCGATCCACTATGGCCCATGTAAATGATGATATCAAACTCCCAGTCTTTAGAGGAACTGGATCAGAGGATCCAGAGCAGTTTTGGTTCTTATGCGAAGCTATTTAGACTGCTAATAATATTATGGATCAAAATACAAGAACAACACAGCTAGTCACCTCTTTCAGAGACCGAGCTTTGACCTGGTTTATGAAGTTTTCTAGTACTCAGAACTATGTCTTGGCTGATATTAAAAAATCAATGATCAAAGAATTCAAGAAGCCTAATTTAGAATCACAGTCTATAATTGAACTAAAATAAATTCAGCAGAAGCGAGGTGAATCAGTATGGGACTTTGATGAGATGTTCAAGATTCTGTTGGATCAGGTTAGTTTCACTATTGGACCAGAACAACATAAAGAATGGTCCATCGCAGCACTATTGCCTCATATCAGGACTCCACTTATGCAACAGCAGGTTGCTGATCAGCAAGAGGTGTTGGAAATTTCTATGAAACTTGAAATAGCTCCTATTGGAGATAATTCTGGAATAGCCCAAATACAAGCACAGTTAGCAGAAATGGCTTTGGAGCTTCGCGACATGAAAAATGGAAATCTATTCGTGAAGAGATTTGGTGTACACGATGTAAGACAGAAGGTCATGACAAAGAACAATGTCCTGCATTAAGAAATTATTCGAATACTGGTGCACTGAACCCGTTTAACCCTATTGTCCTATATTGTGAGATTTGTAGAACAACTGGCCAGCATTGACCTGAAGATTGCTACCTACTACAGAGATATGTTCAAGTACCTAAGAATCCCTACTGCAAGTTTTGTAAGTCAGTTGGACACAACGAAGATGAATGTCGCAGCTTTGACCTAATGAGAGAGCGAACCTATGATGCTTATAGGGTACAAAGCGATGCACAAGGCAATGATGGATATGGTTATCATGGTAGTACATCAGGTCAATGTAATTTCAGAGGTCGTGGTCATGGTGGTATGCCTGGAAGAGGTCGAGGCCAGGTTATTTGCTATAACTGTAATCAGGAAGGACACGTATCTAGAGACTATCAGAACCCAACTACGACATGTCGATATTCCAGAGTAGTCGATCATGTGATTGAGCAATGCCCACAGTTGATAGCCAAGATACAAGAAATAAATGGTGCTCCTACTCAGAATGTTCAGATGATTGTTGTAGAGAAAAGACTTGTCCCAGCCATTAATGTTGTTACAAGGAGTGGAACTATGACGCAAATGCGGAATAAGGAGAAACAGCCTGATGAGGCTTGGGTCTGCAAGACCCTAGAGAAAACTCCAACCTTTGACATTGGAAGAGAAAAAAGAACATTTATGGAAGCTAAAAAATACTTTGCTGATCCTAGAACATCAGTAGCAACAACGCAACAACATCAACAGCAGTTACAGTTTCAAGAAGCTTCGCTGGATCAAGTAAGTACACTAATATCATTTTTATAAAGTTGTATGAAGCTATTAAGAAATCAGAATGCTTTGAATGAGTTACAGAAATTTATTCAGTCGTGCGAAGCTCTGATAGAGGAAAAACTGTTAATAGAGTTAGAAGGACTGGAAGAGAAATAAGATTTCATGCTGAGATAGGAGATTATGACATGACTAATATCATTTTAGACCTAGGATAAGAAGTGAATGTCCTAACTAAGAAGACATGGGAACAAATGGGAAAACCTACGCTTGAATGGTCCCTTATATAGTTGAGATTAGCCAATCAGCAGAATATTGTGCCCTTGGGAAGATTTTCTAGTGTACTAGTGGACATTGATGGAGTCAGTACCTTGGCGTATTTTGAAGTCATTGAAATAATTGATGATAGCAACCCTTATCCAACCTTGCTAGGAATTGAATGGGAAATAGACAATTATGCAGTAATCAAGCTTAAGAATATACAGATGACTTTTGAAGGAAAAGGATTGAGAGTCATAGTACCATTGGACCCTCCTCAAGGAGAAAGGTATATAGAGCCAGTCAGAAATGAAGATCAAGATGTTTTGGATCATATTTACAACATCACAGCTAAAGAAGAAGACTATGTTAACCCCACTACTGAAGGTATAATGGATTGGCAGTGTGACAGTTCTTGCATGACTGATTCAGATGAAGGCCTAGAGAATTGGTAGAATAGACTTTATGAGCTGCATGGACATCGATGTGCAAGAATTACCAAGTCTATCAGATGGGTTGGCTCACAGCCAAGAATCCTACCTGCTCTTGATGGCTTGACAGACCCAGAATATTTTATTGCACAATTCTCAGAGCAAGGACCAGATTCACAGAAAATGGAGACTCTAGATTCAGTATTCAGAGCCGCAGCTACCAGATGGTGGAATGGTCATAAAAAGTATATTCATAGTTGGATATCTTTCCAAAAGTTTCTTCGCCTGAGATTCATGGATCAACCTCAAGAGGTGCGAAGTAGATTTAATGGTAAGACTAGCCCTTAGGAACATTTGGAGCAGTGTTACGAAGCATGGAAGCATCTACCTTGTGAAGAATGGGTACATAGGTTTGTACACACTCTGGAACCTGTAGCAAAGAATTGGTATGCGGAGGTGGAGCTTCATCATGGTACTATAAGTTGGTATACCCTTATCGATAGTTTTGTACTCACATTTTCTATTAATGAGGTTTGCCTTGCTTTCGACGTAGCTATTAGGGTGATCCATACTAAGTTGTTTGATGATAAAGAAATAGCCGAGCACCAACTTGATTGGAAGGAACAAGAAGCTAATGCAATAGAATGTTATAACCTTTCCATTGATGAAGATGATGACCCTCAGAACATTAATATTCCTGAGTCAGAAGGACATTGCGAAGTACATGGACCAGCAGTCGAATCACCTGAAGTAACTCAGCCCTTGAAAAAAAGGAAAGTAAACATTGGATCAGAAGAAATGACTAAGTACGCTACCATTGGAGATTATTGGGATGAAGAAATGGTAAGCAAAGTGACTGAACTCCTCCATGAGTATCAGGACTTATTTCCGACAAAGTTCTCAGAAATGAAAGGTATCCTTGGTGATATAGGAGTGATAAAAATACCTTTGAGACCTAATGTAAAGCCTATGAAGCAACACCCTTATAGGATGAATCCTAAGTATAAAAAAAAAGTTAGGATGGATCTAGATAAGATACTCGTTGCAAGAATCATTGAGGTTATTGAAGAAATTCTGTCGTGGTTTCAGGATGTGTCGAAGGTCTGTATTGTGTCGAAGACCCTTCTTGTGGCACAGCCAAATTTACTAGTTGTGCCGAAGGAGAAAGGTGTGTCGAAGCCTAAAATACGACCGTTGGAAAAAATAAGATTTGGCTGCGCCAGTATGTTAACTGTATTAATTGTCTGTAATGATGATATTTTAAGGAATCTAGCGCCGTTTGGACAAGATCTACCGCCGTTCAGTTAGATCTGGTATCTTCAATGCACAGTTATGGAATATTTGGTTGTTGGATTCTATAAGAAGACACCCAGACCTGTGAAGTTCACATTACGCATTTTCTTGAGTTTTACAGTTCAGTCCATGTCAGCTGATCGCAAAGTCCAGGAATTGTTGAGAGAATTCAGACAGAGGGGTCTGCAGAACGTTATGAGAAATCCACTTGCATCTGCACCTCACGAAAAAACTCCCCCTGCACCGAATCAGCCAATGCAGACACGATCAACCAGAAAGAAATATAAGGCATAATTTCGTTCTAAGCGAAATGAAGAAAGGAACAAGCCATTAGGAAAGACACCGGAGGATCCCGTGATGAATCCTTCTGGAGAATTTGAAGACTTTGGTGAGGATGAGAATGTTGCACCACAGTGTCCACCATATCTTCCACCTGTTTGACCAGGAGTCTAGCCACCTTGGTTGACAGCCAAGTTCACATTACGCACCCCTTCACTGCTACAGGGTGTGCAGTTGGTCAGAACAATGACAAGGAAAATAGACTGGCTCAAGTACACAGACCATGATACAAATGATCATGGAAAATTTCCGCAGTTTGCACCTGGAAAATACTTGCAATCTGTCCATTATTCGGAGACCAGTACGATGCTACTGGAAGTGAAACAGTGGGCTGCTGGCTTGGAGCAAGCTAGCTTATTAAAGATGCTAAATGTCCCCCACTTCGGTCACAGCATGCAGGTTACCATGGTGGTCAAGCAGCTATTGGCATTGGTGCATGATGGGCACCTATGGATAGGAAGCCAGAAAATAGCCATTGATGGACAGTTGATTCATAAGATTACATGCTTGCCAAAGGAAGGGCCTGATCCTGGGATTGAATTCGTCAAAAAGCATGAGGATACGAAGCTGGTGTAGCACATGAAGGACCGCTTCGGCTTGACAAAAGGGAAGCAAGGGTACCAAACCTCGACAATTTAGCACCAAAACATTCGCTTCACCACAGAACTCCTAGCATGCAAATTGATGCGGAAGTGGAGACTGAATGAAGTACCTGCCCCGATTCTCAATATTGCTGCAAACTATGCTGAAGGCTACAGTTACAATTGGGCAGCATACATTGCTAAGGAATTCCTTGAAGATGTCCGTGATGCAAAGGAGAAAGGTAGACCCTTTCATTACTCATGGTTTTTAGTGCTTATTGCACTAGTAGGATGGAGAGAGCCTACCGAGGCACAGTTTGTTGATGTGCCTCCGGATATGCCTAGCGCAGCAAGGTATGCATCTCTTTAGGTCTCCCAGGATAAGGCCCTGCAGCAGATGATGAACTACGTGTTCATCTTTTACACCATGAACATTTCATATGAGATCCTCAAGAGACTGTGGCTCAACAATGAGCTATTCTCTCAGTATGCGAGAGTGGCAAACTTCAAGGCTGACATGCATAATGTCTACATCCAGGGCCGCGCAGATGATAAACATGCATGCTGGAAGTTGCCTTAGGTGGTGACTCCGGAAGACATCCTTGCAGTAGTTCAGCAGTGGCCAACTGAATGGATGAAGGATGTGGGAACAATGCCTAGCATACCAGTCCCCCCAGTGACAGATATCGGCGCAGGTCCTAGTCAGGCGCCGCAGAGTGAACCACCAGAAGAAAGTGAAGAACACCATGAGTCATAGCAGAGCGGAGATGACCATGCTGGTGATGATGGAGGTAATGAAGAAGAAGAAGAATCAGTAAAGACAATTTCTGACCCTAATTGCCCAGATAAGCGCAAGTCTCTAGAAGTGGAGGAAGTTATGAAGCCTTCACCCAGAAAGAAAGCTAAGGTGTCGAAGGGAAAGAATATCATCAAAGAACCCGCTTTGATGATTGAAGAGTTTGATCAGGCTCTAACGAATTCCACAGAAATATTAACCAACAAATGGTCAGAGTTTGTAGCTACGCACCTTGATGTGCTCACTGGCATAGCACAGCGAATTGAAGAACTTAAGGTGTTAGCAGAAAGATCAGCAACTAGCACTGCAGCAAGCAGTGCCCCAATAGGCACGCAGCCAGATACGAGGCACTGGAAAGCCAAAAACAATAGAGGGAAAGTACCAAGTGCATCCCTCATAATAACTGATGCAGAAACTCGATCACAGATGAGTATGATAGTTGAGATAGACTACGCCAAGTTGTCTATGTCGAAGCTGCATCTTTGTCAGTTGGAAATCATTAACAAGATCCAAGAACACGGCAGTTATTCACACAAGCAGTTAGAAAATTCCATGAAGCAGAGTGAGAGCCTCATAGTGCAGTTGGAAGAAGCTGAGCAGACAAAGAGGGAAGCAGAAAGAAAGCAGGATGCACTGGCACGAGTATTGGATGAGGCGTGTCAAAGTCTCCCTGACTTCAACATGTAGGCTAAAGAAGAACCAGAGCAGAGAATAGTCAAGTTGAAAGACTATGCACAACAGTATTGAAGCCTGATAGAGAAGATGAAAGCAGAGCATGAGGCCCAGATTACGGAGCTTCAACTTTGTATCATTCCTGAGAGTCCACCAGAGGTCAGGGAGCATTGTCGCAGAGATATTCAAGCGTCAGCAACAAAGATCTCAGATCTTGTGAGAAGTGCATCAAAGCTGCTAGATGAAAGTGTCAAGGCTTGGGTGAACTTGCAAGACAACCCAGAAGTAGAAAAGCTGCAAGAAACCATCAAGCAGCGACAGACAGAGCTGGATGCAGTAAAGGCAGAAATCAAGACATTGCCTCCTATGCAGAAGATGCTTAAGGTGAAGCATAGCAATGAGCTCCAACAAGAAATTGAGTCCTGCAGAAGGAAAGAAGCACTGTTAGTAAGCTCTATGCATCCTCTCATTAATGAGGCCTTGGAGTTGAGCACTGCTATGGACAACTAGCTCAAATTCTTGAAGGAGTATGATGCATTCGCACAGGAAAAGGCCAGCGAAGCATCTGCAGCAACATTGCAGGAGATAGTGGAGAAGGAGTAAGCAGCTGAAGATATCATGTGCAGCCTCAACAAGCAGTTCACTATCTTCACCAACAAGATTCTCCCACCAGAAAAGCAGCAGAGTTCCTCGAGAGGGGACACTGGTGAGTCTTAGGGGCCTATTGGGGCACGGACCTTAAAGGTCCTTAATTTTGGCAACTCCGCGGTTTTGGTGTGAAGCTTGTAAGCGGATTTGCAGTCCAAAATAGTCTTAGGGGTTTCCGGGTTGGGTCAAATCCCATCTTTTTGTAAATAACCCATGGTTTTTAAGCCCATGGTTTAAGCACATGGTATTGTAATAGTGCACTTGTATAAATAGGCACTTATGTAAAGGAGAAAAGAGCTTTTTCGAAGGTTTTTGTTTTATGACAATTTGATGCGAAGAAGCTAAGGACTATTTTTTAGATTTAAGGTTAAGTCCCAGCTGAGTGCATGGATGACCTCTGTAGGTGAGTGCACAGAGGGTTTTGGAAGGTTAAGTCCCAGCTGAGTGCGTGGACGACCTCTGTAGCTGACTGCGCAGAGGGTTTTTGAAGGTTAAGTCCCAGCTGAGTGCATGGGCGACCTCTACAGCTGAGTGCACAGAGGGTTTTAGAAGAAATGATCTATAGCTTAGTGCATAGTTTTGGGTTGTTGATAAGATCTGCAGCTATGTGCATAGATCCGAACTATGTTGTTTGTAAAGAGTTGAATATAAACGCAGTTCTATGGACGTAGCCCCTACACTGGGGGTGAACCACCTATATCTTGTGTTGTGGTGGTTCCTTTTTGTTTTGTGCTGTTATGTTTTATGCATTTGATAAGTAGATGAATGATAAAGTAAGATAAACTGTTAAGTATTAACTTCGCTATGAATTCCCAATTAAGGGTTAAGCAAGTAACTGTCCTTTTATCTAAACTACGAATCTATTTAAGTGAATGTCGAAGCTCTGTATTGTATAAATATTCTTTGTTAAGGCTAAAGGTACAGTAATATCCCTCTTTTGCCTATAGAAACCTGATTTTGTGGCACCCCATAGCTGTTTCAGGTGATATTGCAACCTGTTCGCAGGTTGTTGCGGAAAGGGCCAACACTGTGGGTCTCTTTGTGGGTTGGTAAATAAAAGTATAAGAACCCGAGTCTGGCCTAAGCGCCAACAAGTCTAATTAGGAACTAGTAGAAAGTTCCTAAGTTAAAATATTAATAATTACCCAAATTAATTGAAAAGGGTTAAATCAAGAAACCAAGGTTTCTTGATTTTACTATCTCTTTGAGTGAAAATTCTGTCTATAAAGACTTAAGCTGATGAAAGGCTTGGGGGTTCTGATCTGTCTTTGGAGGAGTCATTTTCTTCCTGTTTGTTCGCAATTAATTCTTAGAGAACATTTTCCTAGAAGGAAAAAGGAGAACTAATCCAGATCTGATATACCATCAAGGAAACCCTACCTTAGGAGCTCTAAGCTACTTGTATGTTGGATTCCAGCTTGAGGGGATCCAGATTAAAACTAGGAACGGTTCTAGGTCATGGTTGGGTGGAACGTGGTAGTTCTCAATTGATTTGGTCATAAAAACAGAGGTGAAATATGCCCTTGAATTTTTAATACTGGTTATTTAAAGTGTGCAAGTTCAACCATTAAAGGAGCTTCATAAAAGTACAGGTATGAAATCCTAGTATGTCTAATTCATTTCTAGCATAAATGTTGGTTGCTTTAGGTAAATATTCATATTGTATTTTCTATCCAAATAAATGGTTGTTTTGTCTATTTATTCTAGGGTTTACATTTCTTAAAGTATAACCCTAGGCTGCAAATTATATCTCATCCTATATTCACCAGGGTTTGTGCAATTGAGTTTGTTTCTATATTTATATTCATCAATTAAACTGTGTTCATTGTAAACTAGGTTTTTTTTTATGGTACTATATAGCTATTTTTTTTATCCTTGCTTACTCTACTGACATATTCCATTTGTCAATAGAGGCATGTTTAGATTTAAATGGATTAATCTTAGAAGTAGTTTCTAAATACATATATGTATAAACCTACAACCTAGACAAACCAAGTTCTGATCTACAAACTAAACTATTATATTATATATAAATATATATAGTTATTAACAGTAAACAAATAAAATACTATCTATAAATATACATCAACAGCTATAGAATTTAAATTATGAATCTAACCAACCAATTACATGCTATAATCATTCCACATTAAAATCTAAGATAAATAAACCATTAAGGACCTTCCAAGGTCTACATAACTAAGTATCTGCTAACTATTACAACATTCCATTAAATAAACTTTATCATAAATAAACGGACATAGTAACCATCATCACCATCCATTTGGTCCAAGATCAATCTTCCTGTTCCATTTTAAAATCCATAGTTCAAATAATTTAAAAATAGCATCATATTGAACAAGTGAGTAGAGTAAGTATCATGAACCTACATTTGGTACAATATCGAATCTTTGTTCATTATATAAAACCCGTGGCCCTAAATTAAATAATAGCATAATCACATTGCATAAAAACATTCAAGTTCCATCTAACTATTATGCACAATCATCCCATAACAATAACCAAGTAATAAAACCCTTAATTTAAACAGATTTCACGACATCGACCCTTGTGGGTATTAAAAACCCCAATATAATTGTCATACACAAGAATATTTTTCATTTTATAAACCACATCGAATTCTCTACACAGTTCCAAATAATTACAAAGATGAATAGGAATCGAGTCTAGTGGGTATCCAAACCCAATACGCATCCACATAAAAATACAACTCATTATATCAACCATGAACAGGATTCAAACCCTATGGAGTAATTGTTTACAATAATCACGGCCACGCTTTACACAGGATATATGCCGGATTAAAATAACAAATAAAATACATTTTCTATAGAAAGTTTGTAAGACCTTAACTTCTTGCCAATGCTATAGCACGGCCTCAGCCACTATTTTAATTAAAATACACAGTCCATTTTAAATGAAGTCTACAATGACGAAATCCATTGTGGGTTTGTAACCATGGCTCTATCCCAATTCACCTTACATACTAATCAACGAAAAAATAACAATAATACAACCATATGAAGCTATTGTAGAACTATGGGAAGGGTTCATGCCACACACAGCATGGCCTTACCCAATGCTATCAAAATATTACAATAAAGATCTAAATAAATCATTTATACACAGTCCATCAACGAAGGTGATTGCCTCTTTTAACCTACAATTAAATAACACAGCATTAATTCCACCCACATACACAGTAAATACAATAACCATTGCCATTTTGTAAACACAGTAATTCCATTATCGCAGTCAAGTCCACACAGGCATGCCAAGGGCTATGGCACCATTGCAAGCAATGGTGCATCCCATGGATTAAAAGCTCCAAATACAAACTAATGATTTACATAAAAATAATTCATACACAGATCCTATAAGGGCACCATGATTCGCATCCATGGCAAAAAATGCCTTAGACTATATAAAAAATCCAATTCTATCTACACAATTATGAAGGCTCATCAAAACCTCACAGAGAATCCCCAAACCAAATCCTGAAAACAAAACGTAGACATGCCAAGAGACGACAAGTGTAGGCTTGTTTGGAAGGCTTACCTTACACCTTGGCACCACCTTCAAAACAAATGACATAGCTTGAGCCATGTTGCTCTTCGCCAACCCTTGGCACCTGCAAAGAACCCAAGTGAAAACATGATGATAAGTATGGACTATTTACAAGTAAAACGATAACTTCATCTACTATCATGAGACCAATGAAGCATACCTTTGTGAAAACCAGTATTCTCCTCCATGTTTTCCCTTGCGCAGAGCCAAGCCCAAGGAACCAAGTGAAATGACAAGTCCATTGTGAGCCAAGCCCTAAGCTTGGGGTGCCACGAAAACCAAGATGCATTAATGGCACCAGCTGGTATCCATTGTCAAGGCCAAAACCCACTTTGACATAGTTTGGTATCTTTGCAATAACAATAGTCTCCGTCCCCATGCAAATATTAAAACCCCAACGTATATGGTTCAACCATATGGTATATTTCACCACCCCAATACTTAACATATGTAATATCTAGAATTTTGGACCTAACACTTATAGGCATGCGCTTATTGATTATGATGATTATCTTGATGTTTTATTTTTATATATTGTGTCGAAGATTCCACTGCATATGAACATGATTATTTGTTTTATATATTATTATTAAGCCAATTATTGATGATATATATATATTCTTGTTTGTGTTGCGCATGGACCCTGAAGCACATGATTGATGAGATATTTTGTGTTGAGAGAGAAACTCAAGAGCACTTGAGTAATTTATGATTTGTGTTGAGTGAGAAGCTCTAGAGCACATGAGTACTTACCTTTGTGTTGAGCAAGAAGCTCTAGAACGAATGAAAATATAATTGGATGTGTTAGGCATAAGCCCTGGAGCCTTCCATGTTGATGTTGAGCATAAGCTCTGGAGCATCAGATCCTTGGTCATTGTATCCCTAGGTGTATCATACAAGTACTTCCTAGCACCAGTGTTAAGTGAGGAGCTCTGGAATTGCACTGACTTCTAACTCCCTATTAAAGTGTGGAGTATGGGATCTGGTAAGCGCTAGGGGATACTGAAAATAATTTAATAACTTCTGAGTGAAAACGACTCGAGAAAAATATTGATCTCATCATACTTATTTATAAGTGATAAAATGAAATTTTGAATTTCTGTATTCTCATCAAAGTACTAAAGGGATACCACATTATATGAGAGAAATCCAACATGCAAGGATGTTTAGAGTTTCCTAGCCTAGTAGACCTAAACCATCTACGTACTTGATGTTAATGAAGAAGTGGCANATAAATAAATGAAAGAAAGAAGAGAAGCTCCATCAATTATTATTTATTATTAAAGATTAATAAATAGTATAATGTCTATGAAAGTCCAACTAGGAACTAGAAGAAAGTTCCTAAGTTAAAATATTAATAATTAACCAAAGAAATTGAAAAGGGTTAGATAAAGAAACCAAGGTTTCTTGATTTAATTGTCCCTTTGACTAAAAAATATGTCTATAAAGACTCAAGCCAAGGAAAGGCTTGGGGTTCTGATTTTTATCTTAGGGAATTATTATTCTACCTTTTTGCTCTCAAGTGATTTCTTGGAGAACTTTTTCCTGTAAGGAAAAGGAGAATTGACTCAGAATTGAATACCAGATAGGAAACCCTACCTTAAGATCTATAACATACTTGCATGTTGGATTCCAGCTCAGGGGGGATCTGTATTTCAGCCAGGAATGGTTCTGGGTCATGGTTCGGTGAAACGTGGTAGTTCCCAAGTGATTTGGTCATCAAATAGAGGTCAGATCTGCATTGAATTGTTTATGCTGGTTATTTTAGTGTGCAGGTTTAGCCATTAACAAAGCTTCAATTTCAGGTATGAAGCCCTAGATTGTCTATGCTATTTTCTAGATTAATTGCTGGTTATTCTAGGTAAATGATTTCAATATATTTCCTAACCCTATGTCATTGATCTTCTGATTAGAATCTGGTAGGGTTTTCATTTCTTAAAATATTAACCTCATACTACAAATTTTATCATATATTGTTTATTACCAGGGTTTGTACCTTTAAGTTTGTTTATGTATTATTTCAACACTTGGAGTATGCTTACTTTAAAATAGGTTTTGATTTGATCCGTGAGATGTAGAACAGTTGGTGGTGGGGTATGGTTAAGACACCCCCTAAGTTGAAAGGTCGTCGGTTCTAATCCCGTCGGATTCCAAAAAATCCAACCATTTTAAGGGTTGGTGCAGTCGAGGCCAGGTGTGATCCCTGGGTGATTTTGACAGCTTAGATGCCCCTGGTTCGTGGTTACTTAGCCAATTCCAACCTTTCTAGCCATGGGGGTTCTACCACTTCGCCCAAAAAAAAAGAAAACTAGGTTTTGATTTCCAGTTAAGTATATATTTGTTCTTTAGGCTTTACTACTCTGCTGACATATTTCATTTGTCAGAAGAGGCTTACCTTAGATTTCTTTAAAAGAAAAATATTTCATAAGTACAAGTTAACTATGTATATTATATATATATATATATATATATATACAAACCTATAAATAGTGTTATAAGCTAATCTACTAATTACTTTTAAAATCAACTAAAGAACATATTATAAATAAAACAAAGTTAGCAAATCATCAAAGACCTTTCAAGGTCTGTCTCCATAATACAAACTAAATACCATAACATTCCATTTAAAGTAAATATCATCATAAATATATGAACAAAGAAGATATCATAACAATCCATGTGGTCCAATACCAAATATTTGTACTCTTATAAAATCCACAATCCAAATCACTTAGTCAAGAATATCATCCATTTTCATAACTGATGGGATATTTATTCTATCTTAATCACAAACCATTAAACAACTAATAATTAAACCCTTTTTATGCCAACAGACATTGCGACATCAAATCCCATGGATGTTTAGACCCAAGGAAAAAGCAGTAATAAAAACCATAGTATAATATACTTAAACATAAATCCAAATCGTATAACCATATTGTTGGTTCTTAAAACAAATAAGAGCCACGACATTACCTAATGCATAGGAGTCAACCTTTTAATAATCCATCATTTATATCTTTACATAGGCCATGCTATACATATAATGTATGTGGGATGCAATTTATAAATATGAAAAATACTATGTTAGAAGCAATGCATACCCTAACATCGAGGTCATAAGACCCTAGATATAGAACAGCCTCGGCCAAGATCAATTTAAATACACAGTCCATTAACTATAAACCTACAATAAGTGTTGGTCATTGTGGGTTTCAAACCCATGGCTTCCCACAGTACAATTAACATAAGAACAGATAACAATAAACAAAATAGTATACTAAGCTATCAAAACACTATGGGAAAGGCTCATTCCATTTACGGCATGGCCTTTACCCATGCTGTCAAATTATTTACATTATCCAAGCTAATTAACAACATTACACATAGAGCATCTGTTTAGGCAAATGCCTCCTACAAACCATAGATCCATTTAAATACAGTGGTTTAATAAAAACGCAAAAGGAAATTGTATGCACAGTATATAAAATTAACCATCGTCGTCTCATAGAAACAATACATATATCTATTTACACAAATATCACCAAGTCTAGTACAAAGTCTCCATTAAATACCAAGTTTGAAGCTTACATAGGCGTGGCAATGGGCTATGGCACCATTGCAAGCAATGGTGCAACCCATGGCAAAAAGTCCCAAACCAAAATAACGATTTACAGAACCAAAATTAATTACACACAGCTGAATTGATTAATATGTGATTCATGGATTAATGCCTTAATATTTAAAACCCAAGCCTGTAATATTAAGCCCGAAGGAGAAATAAAAAATGCTACAAATTAACCCCCAACCAAACAACCACTCGAAACTTAGGTCTTCCCACAAGGTTGAAAGGTGGCAAGCATAAGCATGAATAGAAGGCTTACCATGGCCACTTACTATTAGTCTTGAGCATGTAGCAAAAACCTGAGCTATCCCCTCCTCACCTTCCCTTCCACCTCCAAACATAGCAACACGGCAAGGTTGAGTAGTATGCAATGAAGAAGCCACAAACCAAATGTTTAATACAGACTCAAAGACAAAAAGAATCTTACCTTTGTCATGTTGGTTGTTGCCCCCTTTGTAACACAGAGCCGAAACCTCATCCCTCCTCAAACTCAAACGAAATTCCAAATTCTTCATGAGCCAAGCCCTAAGCTTGGGATGGCCACAAAACCCAAGGAGAATTAATGGCACAAGCTCATGACCATTATCAAAATGCAAAACCCCCTTCTCCATAGTTCAATTTCGTTGCAACTATCGTGTTGTCACTATCAATTCAAAAGTTTAAACCTTGTTATCATATGGTTCCACCATAGGTTATATTATTACAAGGTTTCATGTAAATACATAAACCATGTATAGTATGCACTAAACCTAAGTCATAGCATAATACTTTTATCGCCTAGCTCTTAAGTTTAAACATGTGGTTTGTTCCCTAAGCTTAAATGCTTAGAAACCATGGCATATGGCATATGCCATGGTAAGTATCCTGGTTTTAATAAACTCCAAGTTGAAATCATTTCCAAGTTATAACCTATAAACAAAATTAAGAGAAATGTTGATACTTATCATTAATTAAACTAAAGTATCATTACATAATGGAATAAAAATACAATATAGGCATTTTAACCTTGTTAATAAAATAATGAGAGAAGTAATTTCACCTCGCTAATCTGAGTCTATAATGAAGTATAATGACGAACAATAGGTATACTATTAATCGATTTGTTTAAGCGCTCTTCAAAAACTCCGTCACTAGGTATAAGTCTGCATATTGGGTAAAAGAGGTGCCTTAGTTCTATTCAACTACGTAAGCTTGTGTATCAAGTAATACTTTACATCTTAGACCGTCATGGGAGAATGAGTCCCACCACTCCACCCACTTTGTTACCACAAATGAAGTTAAGTTAGAACTTAATAAATAACAAAGTAAACATGCGCTAAAGTAAACAAGGTTCTATGCAAATAATTAACACATCGATAGTAATGTCTAAACAAGAGAATAATTTAATAAATAGACTTATGACATCGTAAGTAAAATGTATTAATAATAAATGACTAAAAGTAAATGACAGAACATAAGGAAAACTTACGAATAGACAGCAGTACAAGTAGGGTATGTATATTCTGCAAGAGTAATAATGTTCCATTCATGTAGTTTTTACTATCTTATAATTTTTTTTTCAATTTTTGGGGACATTACAAGTGGTATTAGAGCCCAGTTTCAATACTAAGAGACCTAAGGGCGCATCAAGCAATCACCGTAGAGAAAATAACATATAACATTAAATTTTGGTTCCTAACATAAAGTTTTCTTGTTATGAAAAATTTGTGCAGTTATAGGAATTTTTATAGGAACCATTCAGACTATGAACACCGAGGTAGATAATAGCCGGCAAGGTAGAATGAATACCCCCACCCCAAAAGTAGAACTGATGGTGGATTTGAATTCTTATATTTTGAAGACTATACACAGTATTCAAGCTGAATTGCGAAGTATCAAAGAAGACATCCTGAATGAAACAAAGGAACAACACGATATAAACAAAGAATTAATAAGAAATATGATGTGAGGTAGCCCGTAGGGCAAACCTACCCAGTCCACAAATAGTTCCAAAAGATAACCTTACCCAAAATGGGCTAGTAGCCCAAGAGGAGAGGAAAAAGAAGAATGCACCCCTGAAGCACGAAAAGGAGATCATCATAGTCCTTCCAGTGATGACTCTCTTTCTCCCCGAAGAAAGAAGAAAAGAAGCAATGGCAGTATTCAAGGGGGTTTTCGAAAAATAAGAGCCTCGACCTATTAAGGTGAAGTAAACACCGGGGAGAAGACTGAAGAGTGTCTGCTAGGCATGAGTAAGTATTTCCAGGTTCATCACTATTAAAGTGAGATGAAGGCTCAGCTTTCCATCTATAACTTAAATGGTAAGGAATCAAGATGGTGGAGGGATTTAAAACACACCGAGAAGGATGAGTTGTGGGAAATACGCTGGGATACTTTCTGAAAAATTTTCCAAGAAAAATATATGTCTAAAAGGTTATTTGATGGAAAAGAGAAAGATTTTCATGAACTATGCATGGGATCCATGACTATAGACATTTTTATTAATAAATTTCTAAATCTGTTGCATTATGTACCATACATCAAAGAAGAAAAGGTAAAGACCCATAATTTCCTAGGATTTCTTCCTCCCAGTTTTTGGGACAGGATTGAATTCGACATTCCTAAGACTTTGGATACCACGTTGCACAAATATAGGCTCTGTTATGAGCATGGAAAGCTTAGGTAGGAGAACCTAAACCAAAACTGAGACAAGTCTAAGAACTTCTATGATAACCACAAACCTGGGTCCAACCCACATTCATATAGAAAGAAAAATAACAACTTTCAAGTGAAAAAGAACTTTAATAGATCTGGTAGAAATCCTTATGTACCAGAAAATAATGTTAACAAACTAGTAGCAAGACGAGCCAATGCTACCTCGATACAGATCAAGTGTTGGAAATGTAGCGGGCCTCATTATGCCCGATATTGTAAGAACAAGACCGATGGGGTCTTGCACAACTTACAAGAAGAACCAACGGCCGAGGACATAGCTCTAACACCCCCTATCAATGCAGCATTGGATGGATGAAAGGAAGATCATCAAGCTACGATGGTTGAGATAGAAGGTAAGATCTTGAATGCTTCTATTTCAATACTTATTGATCCTGGTTCTTTCCTGAGCTATGTTTTGCTTAAATTTTTTTATGAATGAAAACTAAGGAAAAGTAAAACATGAAAAAACTTGGTTGGTTCAGTTAGCCATAGGTATGAAACATAAGGTTTCATAAATTGTTAAAGAATGTGAGGTAAAAATAAATGGTTTTCTTATGAACGTAAACCTGAACACCCTACCTTTAGGATCGTACGATGTACTTATCTTCATAGATTGTCTTATCTCCCAAAATAATTTATTTCGATAGTATGAATAATTTAATTCACGCAATGAGGGATATGAATATCACGAAAAGTTTGAAAGCCTCTGTTTTTTATGAAAATTTCACAAAGTTGTAGCTTTGGTGGCTTGGGAGAGGATCAAAACATCTCATTAGCCACTGACAACATATAGACTGCGACTTCCACGATTAGATGAAAACTTTGACGATAGAAAGAACTAAGGACTATGGATCGGCAAAGTAAAGCTGAAAATTTCCGTAATGTCAATAGTATAAAACACTAAAATGCCATTGAAGTCATGTATTGGAAATTGGAACCACTACTTAATAATGCATCAGAGCTTGAAAACACTAACCATTGGTAAGATAGTCCACTAAGGAGCTGCAATGACGGGAGACAAACTTACCACGGGTTCTGATCAATCAATGGAAAATCATCGGCGATCGAAAGAACTAAGGACTACGGATCAGCGAGTTTAAAGCTAAGCATCTCCGCAGTGGCGAAAAGGAAATGGACAAGGCCTCCAATCAATGACAAAAATCATTCCAATAGCAATAAAATTAGTTCATTTCACCTCCGAAACAGCGGCAATGTTCTAGTCTAAGGTGCCGACGAGCTAGAAGATAGAGCTTATGAACGTCAAAACTGAGAATATTAGTTGTTGGAACCTCTGACAATACGGTAGCATTCATATTTGTGGTTTTAATGCATTAGTGAGTACAACTTTCGATCACCCACAAGCTAGCGATTGAAAGCTCCAATACGTTATGTCTTAGGGTTTCGATCGTCGATGCTGAGAAGATTACTCATTTGAGGCACTGAAACTGTGGAAGTATTAAGGCTTGGAGTGCCGACAGTTAGAGGTCAGAGATTTTGATTGGTGACCACAACAATAAGGTAGAAAATTCTGGTAGATTAAACAAGAAAGGTCACTTCAGTTATGCACCGAGACATTGGCTGTTGGTGGCAATTTCACACTGAACCAGCAGTGTTGATTATCAGTGACCACTTTAGTTATTAAAAGTTTGCTCAGTGAATTAGATCTTCACAATAGATAGAAAAATAGTTAGCAAGGGTTTGAAGCCCTAATCTGAGAAAACTATCACGTTCAAATATTTTTTGTGTAAACAGATCCGATTTTCAGGATCTGTCATTTTTGTAGAAGGTTATAAAGCCCATGATTGATTTTATAATAAAGGTTCAACTTCGGGGATTTATGAGCCAATAACTCTTTCAATATTCTCATTTTACTTATTCATGATATAAGCTCTTTTGTTGTGATCTGTTCAGCCATCATCTCTTGCTTTACAGTATTTATTCCTGAATGTGTATTTAGGTCATTTTCAGATTGATTAAAAAGATGATAGCTGTCATCCTTTTGGTTTATTAATACTATTTGATTTATAAAGACCATCCTCATTAGGATTTAGCCATTTATATGCATATGTTTTGTATGTAAGTCTGCCATCCTGGTGAGTTCTCCATCCTTGCACCTTATTGTCGAATTTCTGAGCAATTGCAACTAAAAGCCTTGTAAACGAGTGAGTTTTATGCATGACTTGAGAGTGGAAAGGTTATATAGGTCAACTGACTTGATCCATAGCAAAAAACCCTAAATTTTTTTTAAGTTACCAGGCATCCTCGAGCTACAACCTAGAAGAGTTTCCTAGAGTGATAACAAATTGGCATCGTTGCTGGGGAGAGTGTTATACCAAAATCCTGTCACCATCATGTGATAAGACTTTTGACAAACCTATTTTCCATGAATCCCAACTTCTCGAGTGAAGACTAAATGGTTTTTCATCAATCTATCATACAAATTCCTAGCACCATGCATGCCCCTTTATCCAAGAGCGGTACCCCCATTTGCACCGCTTTTCATCGGTTGTCCACAAGCGGTGCCATGGCCTGTCACCCTTGGTCCATAGGAGGTTATTACAAGAAATTCTCTCTCATAGAAGGAGAAGCATGGTACCTTGGGTAAAAAAGGAAAAAGAGAAGTTTCTCGAGGCTTCTAGATGATAAGCCTCGAGATATCCCTTATCCCTACTGATGTGGGTTGGTTGAGCTCGAGATCCCTCATCCTAGGATCTTAGAGGCCACCTCACCCACTAATTTCTCAACCATCTCTATCCATTAAAGCCCAATAAACATGAGCTCATAGCCATGGTTGAGGGAAGAACATTGAAGGTATTGTTATGCTGTTGGATTGATTCTTGGCCCAAGATCATTTGGAGAGAGAGCATAAAGAGCTAGAGTGAGAGATTTTAGGGATGAAGAGCTGGTTTCATGGAGATGCATGTCAACACTAAGGCTTGGTTTTAAACTTCTTCATATTTCTAATGCAAGTTGATTTTTTGTCCCACATATATTGTTGATATTCGATTTCAGATATATATTGCTAGATTCCTTAGTCACTAGCATAGATTAGTAGATCATATTCTGGTTGATTTGATTTGTTTCGTGTTGAACTCTTTTGTAGGTACATAGGTGAACTATCAAATCCTTGTATTCCATATATCTATAGTGTCTAGGGAGAGTTATCAGCCTCTGTGATCTATTTGTTCTGGATCTAAACCATTCGGACCAGTGAAACACCTTGCTGTCCACAGGAGGTGAAATATTTCGTCCAACAAATCTGGTGACTCCGCTGGGGAGTAGTTGTATTGAGTTGTTCTAATCGTCCTCAGTATACAACTCTTGTCTGAATCTAGGCTCTGTTTTCTTCAACTCTTTTCAGTTAGATCTACCTCCTAATTTGTATTATTTGGGTTTGAAATTTCCATATCTGTTCAGATCTAATTCATTTCAATTTTTTATGCTCTGTTACCACTTTCAATTCGACAGTATTTGCCCTGATCTAATATTTTTTATCTGATCCATCGTTCTCTTTCTTGTTTTGGCCATCTACAGGGAACTGCGACAATGCTTTGTATGAGGAGCGGTGCCACCTCCTGAACACAGTGGGAAGTAAGCAGTGCCACTGCCTGTATCTGGTTTGCAAGGAGCGGTGTGGCTTTGGAAACGCTCTTACAACACCTACGAAGCACGGTACCAAATAGGCATTAGTCCAAAACTCTCTTTCCTCATTTTTCTTTCTTAAAAATTTGGAGTTTTGATTTCTTTCAATTCTATTATCAAGCCTGTGTTATTGAATCTGATGTGTGTGGCTTGCTGCTTTGATGGTTTAAGATTGATTTTGAGTGGATTTTCAAAAATTTGTTTAGTCTTTTTTATTTTTCATCCGCTTCTTGCTTGTTGGTTGTGCTTAAAGAAGTATTTCCTATTTTCTGAAAGTTAGGGTGTTCATTGAACTCTCTTTTCGTTGCATATACTAAAAGAAGAACACTAGATTAGCTTCTAGATTTCATTTCTTGCTTTGCATAGTAAACTTATTTTTCTTCCCTTCAAAAAAGAAAAGTTTTACTTGAGATGAGGACATCATATTTGAGTGTTGGATTTTGGGTTTTTTGATTGGCTTCATAAGCTTTCATGACCTTTATGATCTTTCGTCTCTCATGCATATAGGACTATATTGATCAAAATATATAAAAAAAATGGTAGTTTTAAGTTAGATTTGCTTATGTTTTTAATAAATTTGAAAAGTTAGAGTGCATTGGCATATAGGTGTGCTTGGTGTTGTTCTTTTAGGAAAATAGATTCTCACCCTTCCCATATGCTTTTGAAAAGAAGAATTTGGTTTGTAAAAGTTTTTGCTTGTCTTTCATTTGATGTTCATGACTGTTGATTGGAATGATTTTTGGTTTTGAAACAAAAAGAAAACACTCTCTTCCCTCCCATAAGTAGGCATATTGAATGGTAAAGTGAACATTTGAACACGCATATTGCATGGTTTTACTTTTCTGTCAAAACATCATGCATTCACCTAACCGTACAAGTTAAAATTAACAGTAGTTGTAGGTTAAATTTTACGTAGTAACTTGAGTGATAGGTTAGAGATGTGTTCGGGCGTCATAAAATGTAGGAGCTATCATTATTTGTCAGCATTACATTCTAGGACTCACACGGTTCTTCCACGTACCATCGGTATATCAAATGGATTTTCACGTACCCTTGAGGTATATAGAAAGGTACTTCACGTACTCGATTGTATATCGAAAGGCCCCTTGTGTAAGGTTATGCATTAGACAACACTACTACCGATTCGAGCTCCCACATACCTTGAGTATATCGGGAGACCTCACTAGGGTACCTTATCTATCTGAGGAAATCCCTTTGGCCATCTTTTTTGGAGCCATACATCGAAAACAACATTCAGGGAGATTGCTACACATGTACCCTCGAGGTATATCATCAGTGGCACCTGCTTGACAATCCTAGTGAGAGACCTCACTTTTGAACTCCTCTTGTCATTTTAAGTCTACTTTTTTTGACCTATAGTTTGAGTAGGGAAGTCTTTTGGTGTGTTTTTTCTATATTTTCAGACCCTAGGTTAGATAGGAACTATACACACTGGCTAAGTTAAGACAGTCCAGGAGAGTCCAGGGCTTGCCACATAATTTTACTTTTGTTTCAGAAGAAAATCCAATGGAAGCTATCAACCAAGGAGCTGCTACCACCTCCCAAGTGGGAGATAATGTGGTGGTGGAAAGTGGAGTACTATATTCTTCACACTCGCCCCCCTTGGTCCAACAGCCTTCCTAGGAAGATTCATTGTTCCATCCTCCCGCGGAAGGTCATGTTGATGATACCCATCTGAACTTTGGTCCTAATGCTCCTTCATTAGAGGAAATTTCAACTCAAAATGGGCCTCCTAAAATGAATTAATAAAATAATAGTTAAAATAATAAAATAATATTTATTAATTTTGGCGGAAGAAAAGAAAAAAACTACTTTTTTGTTTGTATTTTTGACATATCTCCCAGTGTTTTTACTCAAATTTCGATCGGGAGAGCTCGTTCGATGTGAAATTAAATTCTGCATCCAATGGATGTGTTTTTACTTTTGATGTCATCATTCCATTTTTCAGGTATTTCTTGTTTTTGGGGTAGCGGGGTCCATCAAAAGTATGCTGAGTTGGTATTAGTTGGATGCGGAATTTAATTTCGCATCCAAAGAGCTCTCCTGATTGAAATTTGAGTAAAAACACGGGGAGATATGTCAAAAATACAAACAAAAAAAGTAGTTTTTTTTTATGATACCTATCCCCAAATTTATATTTAAAAAGTGTTTAAGACCTATACGGTATTTCAAATTTAAAGCAATTTCATTGGCTAACACATGATGACATGGAATTTGAATAAAAGTTAAAAGGCCCATTTTGAGTTGAAATTTCCTCTAATGTTTGGGAGACACCTATCGGATAGGCCATTGCCTCATTTGGCACCCGTGTAAGTTCTCCTCAGAGTGAAGAAGAATTCAGGAAATACCGTGCTGCTATCCTCTGTGCACAAGAGGTAGAAAAGTAGTTTGACAACCTATTAGGCTCTTCACCATTTCATTTCACTTTCCTTCCTATGGGATATCATTCACTAGCCAATTATATGAGACCCAATGAACCGATTATAGATCATCCATTAACAACCCACAGCCCAAGTCAAACTTCCACCCCTCTCACCTCTTATGTTATGTCTGTTCCAAATCTTCCCAAGTCTTTCACATCTGGGGCCCAACCTTCAATTCCTGTTTCTTCAGTACCTTTGAATGGCGGAGGGAAACCCCCGACATGACCTGTGTTATCTGATCCCGGAGTTGTACCTAGTCAAGAATAGACCTCTAACATAGAAACATCTACAATTTTTGTCCCTCCCACCCACACTAATGTGGCAAATCCCCCATCTAGTTTAGGTCAACCCTTGTGGGAAAAACCTGTTTCCATTCAGTCTTCTAGTGGTTATGGTTATAAAATACCTTTAGGTAATCATCCATCTAATCCTATTGGAATTCCATACCCTAGCAACGCTTTTACGCCATGGGGGAAACCCAACTGGTCTTACTTGCCATCCATGGGAGGGATACCTATACATACTGTGGGAGGTGTGGGAGGACCACCTTATGGAGGTCCTCCCCCTAGGGGACCTAATGGTATTGGAGGATTTGGCGGTCCTCCTCATGGTCCTGACGGTCTTAGTGGTCCTGGGGGACCAGGTGGCTTTCCTCCTTATGGTTCTGGAGGGTTTGGTGGCCCTCCACCTAGTGGTTCTGGTGGCTCTAAAGGTTTCCCACCTCCTGGAGGTTTCGGAGGGTCTAGTGGTCCTAGTGGTCCTGGTGGTCTTGGCGGTCCCAGTGGCTCTATAGGTCCTCCTCCTAGAGGCCTTAGTGGTCCTAGCGGTCATAATTATAGAAATCAACCCCCCATGGGCAGATTTTCTAGTGGTTCTTCCTCACAGCAACCTGTTTATCCGTCTACCTATGGCCCTACTGGTAATTACATGTCATATCAATATTACCATTATGTGTATCCCAATAGACAGTTACCTTTGCTAGCAACTTTGGACTTTCCTGATTTGTCCAAGTTGATTAATGATCCCATTTGACACAATCCCTCATGGCCTCCCATTCCGGTAAAGTTACCATCTGATATTCTGAAATTCAATGGGAAGCAGGGTGAAGATCTGCGAAACCATGTTATGAATTTTCATTTCTAGTGTTCCTTGAACTCCCTCATGGATGATTCAGTTTGGTTACGACTCTTCTAGTGAAATTTGACCGCTACAGTCGTGAAGTGGTATATTGAACTCCCACAACACTCGTTTGTGGATTTTGGCTCGTTGGCAACCGTATTTCTTATGCACTTTCAGCTCCCTATTCGTTATGAAATAGGAACTGATCTTTTAACTTCTCTACAATAGAACACCTCCACCCACATTTCTGATCATATTCATGAGTGGAGAAGGTGGAGAAGGCTTATTAAGGCCCCTATTTTGGATCAGTTATTAGTTGATTCATTCACTAAGTCCTTGTTTCCTCCTATTGCCTGAGATGTGGCCATGGGTAGTGCCGTTACCGAAGAGAAGGATATTAGTTGGGATCAATACCTAGACTTGGCCTATTCCCAGTCTGAGACTCTTTATGACCTGATTCTTCAAGCTCCTCGCCCCAGCACTGACCCTGCCAAGCCATCAACAGAAGTACCTGTTGATGGGATTGTTGGTTCAATCCAGTCCCCATCCACAGTGAAACCTACCAAGCAAACCCAAACTGCTACTCCTTCGACTCCTAAGGTTTCTGCCAAGGTCAATTCTATTCAAACTACTCAAACCTAGGGTAATAAAAAGAAAGGTAAATATCAAAATAAAAAACCTAGAATTCAGCAGGAAACCCCATAATCAACCCATAATGACAACAACACAAGGAAAAGGAAGGCTAAATACCCTTGTTTGTTATGTGTTCGTGACCACTTCTCAAAGGAGTGTCCCCATCGGGATGAAATATCCTAGTTTTTGAAGTCTAATCCCACACCTACAGTACTTACGGATCCCTTTCCCTCTCAACAACAACTGGTAGACCACATGTCCAACCATGCTAACTCTAGTTCATCAGTGAAAATTCATATGATGTCCTTAGCTACCATCCATCTACAAACTCAAATCTAGAATTATGATAAACCCACAGATAAGAATGAATATCAATCTTCTTCAAGGAAAGCTCCCTCTAGTAGTTCTCTGGAATCCTCGTCTACTGTTCCCTTGTCTATCAAGAAGCCTACTCTCGACATGATTTTACGCCCACCCAAGAGTACTCTTCGGAAGGCTATCTTTAATCCCAGTGCCTAAGATGCTCAATTCTATAATGTGGTTGAATATCTCAGACAGGAACCTTGTGCGATGTCTACCTTAGAAGTACTCCAAAGTTTCCCTACACAGCGCAAGAACTTGTTGACCGCATTAGGAGCCATCGACCCAGATAACACTAACTTGATTCACTTCAATGTTGAGAACTATAAACCTAGATTACCACATAAACTTGCTTTTCAGATCATTACAAAAGTAGTGGGAAATAAAGTCTTTTGAACAGTACTAGATCAAGGAGCTTCGACCTCAGTGTTATCTCTAACTTGTTGGAAAGATCTTGGCTCTCTCGATATTGTTACATCACCTACGACCCTTAAAGCCTTTTATGGATAGGGTTTCCAACCCCATGGCCTCATATCAGCCCCCGCAATCAAGATGGGGGGGGGAAATTATTTCCATCCAAGTAGAAGTGGTAGATGCCCCTTTAGATTATAACCTCCTTTTAGGAAGGAATTAGTTCTATGCCATGAATGTTGTTTCTTCAATAGTATTTCAAACGGTCCAATTCCCGCATCCCAAGAGAATTGTTACCATTGACCAGCTTGATTTCTATACACTGGATGTTACTACCTTCATGGCTAATAACATCCCCATGTTAGATCAGTCCCCTTCTCCTTACTAGTCGATTAGGGTAGGTATGCTGAAGGATTCATCCCTTATGGGGATTTTTCCCTCTACTCCTCCTAGCAATGATATCATGACAGTACATATGATTGCCTCATTTGATATTGAACCCCATGGCACAAATGTTGTTGATTCCACCTTGTTGAGCCCGCACAAAGCTATGTATGACACCATTCAAACTTGTTCTGATGATCACAATGATGACATTCATTTAGTGGCTTCATATCCTTACCATTTAACGTACTGGTTAGAACCTTCTCTTCCAATTCTAGACTATCTCTCTGTGACTTTTCCTTTCGACAAGTTTATTATAGAGATCATGAATATGGATGAGCCCATTTGGGAGGATCACCATCATAGATCCATGTTCCTCCCCAATACCAGCTCGAGCAGCCATGATTTTGTATCCTTGTTTCCTACTGATATTGTCAACGTTCCGCAAAGTCCATTATTCTTGCAAGATATCGATTCTGAAGGAAACCTTTGCAACATTACTTAGATGAACCCAATTGACATATTAGCCAAGCCTGATGTTATTGAGTACGTTCATGTTTGGCAGAAATGCTCCATGGATGAATATAAAGCATATAAGGCACTTTTTAAGGAATTCCATGATGTTTTTGCCTAGTCCTATGAAGAGCTGTCAGGGATTGACCCTTCCATTGTAGTCCACGAGATTAAAACTTATCCCATGGATAAACCTGTCAGGCAGAAACTTAGGTAAGTCCATCCTAGGAAGGCCACATCTATTAAAGCTGAGATTGAGAAACTTATGAAAGTTGGTTTTATTTATCCTGTACCTCTGACAGAATGGGTATCGAAGGTTGTCCCTATCAATAAAAAGCAGGGAACCATTAGAGTCTACATCGACTTTAGGGATTTAAATAAAGCTTGTCCCAAGGACAACTTTCCTACCCCACACATCGATCAGATTATCGACAACTGTGTTGGAAGTGTCATCTTTTCATTCATGGATGGCTTTTGTGGCTATAATCAAATTGAGATATTGCCCTGTAATCAGCATAAGACGACATTCATTTTCCCATGGGGAAACTTTGCATATAAGAAGTTACCTTTTGGCTTGAAAAATAGTCGAGCCACGTTCTAGCATGCAATGTCCTATGCGTTTCATGATATTAAACATATTGTTGAACCATACCTTGATGACCTCCCTGCTCAATCATAGCAATGGGATGACCATCCTGGTCATCTTAGAGACATATTCCTGAGATGTCGTCATTATAATATATGGCTCAATCTACATAAATTTGTTTTTTGCGTTGATATGGGATGTCTGCTTGGCTTTGTGGTATCCAAAGATGGTATCTGGCTCGATCCTTTGAAGATTTCCTCCATCATTAATCTACCAACCCCAACCAACATCCTTGAAATCCAAAGTTTGTAGGGGAAGGAAAACTTTCTCCATCGTTTCATGCGCAATTTCGCTGAGAAAATGCACGGTTATATGCATCTCCTCAAGAAGAACACTCCATTCTTCTGGGATGACCAAGACCAATGCACCTTTGATAGTCTTGAGCATGCTCTAACTCATTCACCCATGATACACCCCCCAGATTATTCAAAGGATTTTCTCTTGTATATTGCTACCTTAGCTACTACCATCGCCATGGTTTTAGTGCAGGACAATCTCCATGGTCAGGAGCATGTGATTTATTACACCAGTAAGAATTTTATTGATTTCGAAACTTGTTATTCACATGTGGAGAAGCTAGCTTTTGACACGGTCATTACTGTGCAAAAATTTCATCACTACATTTCGCTTCCCACTACCACTGTATTGGCAGACCAAAACCTGATTTACTACATTCTAACTCGTCGGGTACTCAGGGGAAAGTACTCCTATTGGATCGTCATCCTTCAGGTTTTCAATCTCATGTTTGCCAAGGCTACATCAAAGAAATCCCTGGTTTTTTCTAAGATTATATGTGACCTTCCCTATGCTACCACAGAATCTGAGCCCATCGATTCATGTCTAGATGAATTCCTATTCTTGATTAGCACTACTAATCCTTGGTATGGAGATTTGCTGATTTATCTCCAGACCCAACATTTTTAGCTGCATCTATGTCATGCTAATCATCACTACATCCATCGCCATGTGAAATACTATCTTATCTTCCATGATACCTTGTATAGACGTGGGATTGACTCCATTCTCTGGCGATGCCACACTCATGAAGAGGTTGAACACGTGTTGAATGATTGCCACTCTGGAGCATGTGGAGGTCATTTATCTGGGATGGCTACAGCCCAGAAAATCCTTCGCACTGACTATTTCTTGCCTTCTTTCTTCAAAGACTATCATGAGTCTGTTAACAAATGCCCACCTTGCTAACATTTTTATCCCAAAAAGTGCACCAATCCTACTCCGCTTCACCCCGTCATTGTCATTGGCCCTTTTTCCAAATGGGGGATTGACTTCATGCATTGTAAACCTACCTTAGCTGGGGGGGCATGGTTACATCATCGTATCTGTGGATTATTTTACAAAATGGGCTGAGGCCATGCCTACATATGCATAAGATGGTAAGACTACCTCTCTCTTCTTGTTCAATCATATCATAGCTACATTTGGAGTTCCGCAATCCATCATCACTGATCACTGATCTCATTTTCATAATCAAATGATGGAGGAATTGAGTGCCAAGCTAGGTTTTCACCATGAAAACTCTACGTCGTATTATCCGCAAGCTAATGTTTAGGTAGAGGCCATTAACAAGGTTTTGAAAACTATGCTTCATCGGATGGTTGGAGATCATAAATCCAATTGCCATCTTGTTATTGTTTACACTCTTTGGGCTTATCGGACTTCCGTACAAATAGCTACTGGTTTCACGCCATTCCAGCTTGTCTATGGACTTGAAGCTGTCTTGCCAATCCAATGTCAGATTCCATCTTTACAACTTGCAGTCGAACTTCTCCCAGACACTTCCATAGAGGAAGCAAGATTTTTGTACTTAAATAACCTTGATGAGACTTGTAGAGATGCTTCCTTGGCTAATGAGGCACATAAGAAATGTGTCAAGGTGTAGTATGATAAATCCATCCAGCCTTGTGTTTTCAACAAGGGTGACCTAGTTTTGACTTATGACCAGAGATATGACAAGCTAGGAAAGGGTAAGTTTGAGTCCATGTGGTATGGACCTTTCATTATTTCATAGGTGTTAGAGAAAGGAGCCTATGAGTTAATTGATTATGATGGAATCCCTTTGGGGCAACCTCACAATGGGTTGTACCTAAGAAGGTACTATGCCTAGGTTTTCTTGGATGGTATCTTGTATATATGTATAGTAATTGAATTTTAGTGTGCTTTCAGTATTTTCAAGATGGTTTTGAGTTTTGGTGTCCACATCTATTTATACCATGTTTTGGTCATGCAGATGGCTTTCTACAACTTCGTTGATGGTGCTTGCTTCCACACCTTGAATCTAGCCCCAACTACTTGGGTTCTCTATTCCCCAGCTGAAGGTTTGGTTAGTTCAGGAGCGGTTTGCTTAGGTCCTGCTACTAATAACATCGCCGAGTATGAAGCGATCATCAGTCTTCTAACTGAAGTTGCCTCCTAGGATGTCCATGATCTAGTAGTTTTGATGGACTCTCAGCTCGTGGTTTGTCATTTAAACCATGTCTACACCATTAGGAACCCGGTGCTCCTCCGCCTCTTCTGGAGGATATGTTTGTTAGAAATATCATTTGGAACCATCACATATAGGCATATCCCTAGGGAGAATAATGTAGTTGCTGATTCATTGGATAATTACATCATATATTGGCATATTTCCCATTCATGACGTTAAATCAAACATGGTACATTGTAAATAAACATTTAAAGACACATAGAAATCATAGAAAATGTATCTGTCCATTTGAAATGTATAAACACCATATAAAAGTCTGTATATATATACAAAATAGTTTTACAAAATAGGTCCCGAGACCTCATTTGAAGCACATAGGCTTTCAGGAAAAATCATCATACAAAAATCCTGAAGCTATCAGCTTTTAGTATACATGTCTCATCCACTAGTGGTGCTCATGATAGCACATCACTGCTCGAGCCACCCTGCGTAGTAGCCTACTGAATCGGCCTGGTACTCCCACCATAGATCTCTGATATCTAGTCGAGAGGTCATCTATATCAGCATCTATGATTTCCAGAGTCAACCTCTCTAGGTTCTCCTCCAGCTCCCCGGTGATATCATCACCCTATGGCATGGAACGAGCTCCAGCTCACCTGTCTAACGGAGATGCTCCTCTAGGCCTCACTACTCCAACATCTACATGAACACAAATAGGTCTTGTCACTTATCATAAAAAATATAAAACATGAAAAAACATAAAAACATTTTCCATCTTTAGGGTTTCTTGTTTCTTACCGATGTCACCCCACTACCCTCCAGGTGGGAGTGGTAGGTCAGGATCACTTGTAAAATCTGTGCCTGTATAGGCATAGTCCTCAACCATGAGCATCTAATCCTGCAGCCATATGAAGAACAAATCACCAAACTTCACTCTCCCCCTACCCACTCCTGTGTGATCCATGACCTGGACCCACCTCAGCATGGAGGGGTCCCATGCTCTCAAACTCCGAAAAGTCACCTGGTGCCTCATCTGGGGGACCTGCTCAAAGAAGAAGCAAGATAAGATGGAACCAAAGCAAAAATACTTTAGCTCTCCCTACCGACATTTAGTCAACTGATCCTTGAAGATTGGAAGCAATGCTTTCACCCAGTTGAATACCGTAGGTGCCATAGCCTCTAGGGCATATAGGATATGTTCCTTGGAAGCATGATGTACACCCTGGCTCCCTGCCACCCTCTGCATGGTGAATAGAACAATCCATAGAGACCTGTCTGTCACTGCCCTAATAGGGATTTTCTTCCCCAATGTGCCTGTACCTAGTACGCAGTGTCGATCTATGAGCTCTCTAGTGGTAATGTCCCCGCCACGGGAACCTGTTAGTGAGATAGGAGCACCCCGTCTTGATAGGCCAGTCAGGAAGTAGATATCCTCTACCTCCACTGTAAGTATGTGTTCCCCCATCTCGAAATACTGCTATTCTGGATTCCACATTCTTAAGGCTTGGTGCCTGGAAGAACTTTAAAAGCCCACAGTTCCGGAGTGCGACAATACAAACCAGATTCCTTTCAGCAGTAGCATCCTCATCATCATGTGTTCTTTCCTTCCATATCACCATATTTTGAAAGCCTAGACCTGCCAAAAACAACAATGGTATGTATTAATATCATCCTTGAGTCATTGCAAATCAAAAGAATGAGTAAATTTTCCCTATATCATTGGTTTAAATTCTCCACAACCTACACTGCCTATGCCCCGTTGGAGATAGGTGGTGGCACCACCTTCCCAGCATATTTTTGGCACGGTTCTTGGGTGGTACCGCCTATTCCACAAGGGGTAGCCACGATGCCTGCAGATTGGATTTTAGGCCTTCTCAAATAGGCCTAAAACCTCACCAAATCCCAAAATAAAAGTTGTGGAATGAGAGATAAGGGTCTTAACTGTTACCTGCAACTGACGAGGATGAAAATGGACGGTGGAAACTCTTAGTATCAGCTATGGAAGATCTGGCTAAAAAATGATCCAAGTGCTCTCTGGTCCAGATAAATAGTGAAATGTTTGATTTTTTACTATTTTACTTGCTTTAGGTAGATATTTCTTGGGCCTGACTTAGTATAGTTTTGATATGACATCATGTTCTAGTCAAAATCTATTTGTCATAATCCCTTAATGTTGATTTTGAATGCATTTAACAATTGTTTATGATTCGTTTGTAGGTTGACTTTAGTAAAAGCTTTGGAAAGTTTGTTTATGGATTTTTTGTACTTTCACAAAACGAAAAAGGTCATTGAGTGTTTTTTAGGACACTTTGTCACACTCGTTAAAATATAGTATCAAAGTTCTGAGTCCAGTTCAAGTTTCTTTCCAGGCTTGTAAAATACAACATTGTGTAAAGAAACGTCATGGAGTCTTCTTTTTACATCTTTTTTCAGATTCCTTAAACATGAAAAGATAGTCGAGTCTGTTTCCAAATCTTTCTTGGCTCGTAAAAAGTGACATTGTGTAAAGAAACCTCATGGAGTTCTCTTTAAACCCTTTTCAGGCTCTCTAAATATGAAAAGATTGTCGAACAATCATGTCTTCTTCGCGTTCATTAAATTATTTGAAGAGTCGTCTGTTTGATGGTAGGTTATCTCTTTCTTGGTTTGGGTAGGACTATTTGTGAGAAAGGAATGCTCTAGCCAATCATGACTGGGAGGGTTCTCTAAGGTATGATTTTACACTTTTTCGAGCCTTAGAGACTAAATCATATGAAAAAGGACCCCCATGGAGTCTTCTTCCGTATTCATTCAGACTATCTAAACATGAACGATACCAAGTTTTCTTTCAGTGGACTTGTTAAATTAAACATTGAGAGACCCGTTTTGGGAACGAACCCCTCCTCTCATAGGTTTGTAAAACATATGAGAATGGACTTGTCTTTTGACAAGCTATATCGAATGTTTGTTACCCTCTTTGAACTCGTAAAACTAAAAAGAGGTAGTCATCGATCATGATGGGGGAAATGGGAAGGGGAATCATTTTGTAAATAATGATAGTTGTTTATCGTTACCTTTGAACATGGCACTTGTCTACACAATCATGTCAGTCAATTGGGTATTCAGCTGATCTTCATGATGATCCACTTTCATGAGTCATGCCAATCCTTTGAGTCTTTCAAAATAATGCATTGTCCACTGTCGCATTGTGTTTCTGTCTTGTCTAGTCATGATGCCAAGTCACTTTGTCATGCCTCCCGATGTTCAAAGGGGATCTAAAGAAGTTTTACCTTTGCAGTCTACACAGTCTTTGTGTCAGTATATTTGAGTCAGCCATATGATTACTACATTCACATCATTCCAGAACTATGTTCTGAGTTTCATGTCGTCAATGTGGGACTCATCATGGCCCTCCTTCGACGAGACTATTCCCGTCGACATCAGCTCATCATCTGGGAAATAGTCTTAGAAACAATTTTTAGTACCTTGAGAACTATATGCCTTAATGAGAGATTCTCTCACTCTCGACATAGGTTCACATCATTGGCCTTTGATCAATAGAATCAACTGAGTGTTCGACATCAGGACATCTATTCGTGCTCAGTAGATTGTACTAGAGTACCTTGGGAATCATTTACATTAATGGTGATCTCCCTCACACTTGTTAACAGTTCACATCATTGGCCGATAATCAAGTGGTTTCTACCATGTTCGACTTCAGATCATTGTAATCACATGGATAGAATCGTACTTTGTGGAAGATGATATGAAGACCCTAGGCATTTGTTTAAAAGCCCTCATTGCTTTTTCCCAAGGTTTAGATGGAGTTTTGTATATCTAGCATGGATCCACATTTGTATGGTCATGGAAATGCTCAAATTTGCATCTGTATGACATAGATCTACGTTGTATGTCTGGTATCTATGTCCAAGTTTGAGTACTCTATCACATGGATCTACGCTATATTCTAGTAGCCATGCTTGTTTATTCCACTCATGGATTTGCCTTGTATTGGTCTGCAACTATTAGTTTGGTTACTTTTGTCTATGAGTCAACATACTAATGTACTACAGATGCCTACTTGACTGCATACTCAGATCGATCCAACATTTTCATCTCCTGGCAACGATTTTTTCTCAAAGCTCTCATTTATCGTATCACTCTAAGACTCATGCTTTGGGGGGCATCCTGTTATACCAAAATCCTGTCACCATCATGTGATAAGACCTTTGACATACCTACTTGCCCTAAATCCTAGCTTCTGGAGTGAAGACTAAATGGTTTTTCATCATTCTGTCATACAAATTCCTAGCACTGTGCATGCCCCTTTATCCAAGAATGGTACCCCCATTTGCACCACTTTTGATCGATTGTCCACAAGCGGTGCCACCGCCTGTCACCCTTGGTCCATAGGCAGTTATTACCAGAACCGCTCTGTCATAGAAGGAGAAGCACGGTATCTTGGGGAAAAAGGGAAAAAGAGAATTTTCTCAAGCCTTCTAGATGATAAGCCTCGAGATATCCCTTATCCCTACTGATGTGGGTTGGTTGAGCTTGAGATCCCTCATCCTAGGATCCTAGAGGCCACCTCACCCACTAATTTCTCAACCATATATATCCATTAAAGCCCTATAAACATGAGCTCATATCCATGGTTGAGGGAAGAACATTGAAGGTATTGTTATGCTGCTAGATTGATTCTTGGCCCAAGATCATTTGGAGAGAGCATAGAGAGCTAGAGTTAGAGCTTTTGGGGATGAAGAGCCAGTTTCATGGAGATGCATGTCAACACTAAGGCTTGGTTGTAAAATTCTTCATATTTATAATGCAAGTTGATTTTCTGTCCCATATATATTGTTTATGTTTGATTTCAGATATATATTGATAGATTCCTTAGTCACTAGCATAGATTAGTAGATCATATTCTGGTTGCTTTGATTTGTTTCGTTTTGAACTCTTTTGCAGGTACACAGGTGAACTATCAAAGCCTTATATTCCAAATATCTACAGCGTCTAGGGAGAGTTATTAGCCTCTGTGATCTATTTGTTCTGGATCTAAACCATTCAGACTAGTGGAACACCTTGCTGTCCGCAAGAGTGAAATATTTTGGCCAACAGAGAGGAGATTGAAGCTCATCTTCACTGGGAGACGACATAGATCCATGCTTTGATGATAGACAAAGCTTGGACATTATTATGGTTGTAATAATCTATCTAGAGACTCCATTGATATAATGTGGATTCAAGAAGACCAAGTACTAGAGAAAACACAAAGGGGCCACCAGTAACACTTGTTTCAGATCCAAAAGAAATTTTGAGGAAAGTGTTGCAGCTGCAACTTTTTCCCAAATTTCTCAAAATTTTTAACCCTCCTTGTTGATTTTGTTGAAGGATTTTTGTTCCTACTCTTTTACATGTTTGGATTGTTTGATGCCATTTATTTTTTCTATTCGGGATTCCGTTCGGGTCTACGCATGTTGTGGACTATAAGGCTCAACCAGTTTTACGTTGTTTTATCTTTGAAGTTTAAAGTTGGTTTTTTAGTTGCCATTCTTTCAGGAGTTATTTAGACATGGTGCTAATAATTGAAGTCTCCTGCTAAACCCGGGGTCTATTTTGGAAAAGACCTTTCTTTGTGATTTTTAAAAAGTATTTTGACTTAGATCAAAAGTCGAAGGCTAATAGAAATCCATCATTGTGGCTCCAAGATAGGCTAACTTCCCACCGGACTGTTTGTCTTTTCGTCGATGTCCTGTTCTTTGTTTCTCCGATGTTGACTAGTCTACTGTTTTTTCTTGACCTTTTAACTTCCTCCATTGCAGATGTGTAGCTCACTAACTATTCGATGCCTATAGAGGTTTTGACCCCCCAACATTTTACCACACCGATCTTGGTTCGTGTGTCAGAACCCCTAGATTGTAGGTTACCCGCCATTGCGGCTGCGTAGCCTGCTAATGAACCGATGTCAAGTGTTCTGATCCACTGATGGGGGTTTTCATGTGCCCGTTCTTAATCGTTTCCCACCGATTGTTATGATATCATAATTATTTCGTAAGAGACTGGTGTGCTTTGTTTTAGGTCTAATTTTGCACATAGGAACCAACTACAGTTTTCTCTTCTGAAGTACTCATTTTCATTGACATTATGGTTTATGTTTATTAAAGGTAGTTGAAATAAATGATAAATTCTCATTTAATCACAGAAAAACATTGCAATTTTTTCCCATATCCCTTTGAAGATTATCGCAGAAAGAAGATGCAGTTGAAGGGCAAAGCACACTAAAGCGTAAAGCGGCGGAGCCGTTGCTCAAGGAAGAAAGTTATTAAAGGGATAAGGAATGCTAAACGTAATCATTACAGAGAAAAGGCCCAATCCTGGGAGGTTCATCAGTTACCTAGCTGTGGCAGTTTTTTCATAGAAATCTTTATTTAAAACGTAACGTTGAATTATGAGCATTCACGTAATGACAAAACTGGAGATTGAAACGGTTGTGGGGCAACCGAAAGGTTGGGGCTCGTTCTTCTATAAATGAGAAAAGAGGGAAAGAGAAGGGGATTTTTCCTGGAGAAACTTGTGAACTACTTGTTGTAAGAGGAACTACTTCGTTATGCAATAATAAATTACAAATTTTTGCTTGTTGGAGAAAGTGTTGTGTGGAATGTTCAAATGTGATGAAATGAACAATGTTGAAGGGGAACTATTTTGTTTTCAGCTGTGTTTCATTAACTGTGAGATCATTCTAACTTTCTGAACCTATGTTCTTATATGAATGTTCTCTAGTTTAATATGTGATAATTTCCACTATGAGTAATGAATGTTTTAACAGATGACGAACTATCTTGTTGTGTATATCTTTATTCATGTTTATGTGTTTTGATTCTAAGAACAGTTATCTGTGATTTATCTTAACATATGAACAGTATGAACAGTATTACATCCCTATACCAAACAGTCACGGGCTAGTTGGGAATGTTGACTAGGGAGAATCCCTTGCTATTGTTGCCTATGAATTTCTAGGCCTCAAAATTTTATGGCACTAGAAGGAGCGCCACTAGTGCATGGCTGGCCGTGGAAATCCATTTCCTCAAAATGACTCCACCAATGATAGTTTTGAAAGTAGTCTATTTCCTGACTCAAATACTGAAGAAAATAGAGAACATTTTTTTTATGTAGACAACCAAGTAGTTAATGATTTGAGAAGAGACACACGGGCTTATGTAAAGAGTATTGGAGGATTACCCACTATACCTAATTTATCTTGAAGAGAATACAAGAAGAAAGATCATTCCATCTTGGAAGATTCAGTGTTGGTTGGATATTTGGAAGTGTTAGTAGAAGTAACGTTACAGGAAGTTGTTCAGCCTTTGAATCAAGTAGGCCCAAACACACCTTACTGTTCTACTGTGCGTACTCCTATTCCTTCAACTCCTCACTCTCCATCCAGACTCATAGTAGGTGTAAATGTAAATCAGCCACTTAACCCACCAAATCCACCACCGGCTTGGAAATCCAGCTCACCCTTGAACTTAACACCTCCGTTGCATGACCTACCTCAAGCTTTTGAAAATATGCTGCCCAAGTTTGATCCAAATGAGAAGATGTTAGTAGATGACCATTTACAAAGTTTCTATTTGGAAATAAAAGGATTGAGGGCTGGGGAACATGAGGATGTAGTTTGTAGACTTTTTCCGCATACCTTTAAAGGAGCAGCAGCATCATGGTATTTTGGTTTTCCTGCAAACTCTATCCCAGACTGGGATACCTTTGAAAGGATTTTCAAAAGTAAATATGCAGCCCAAAAAACTCATGCGGCTCTCATCAAGGGACTGTGTGCCTTAAAAAAAGAAAGAAAAGAGAAGGTGCATAGTTTTACCCAAAGATTTGTAGCTTATCTTAATAATTTTTCTGAAGCTGACAAACCATTTGATAAAGTTCTGATTGAGTATTATACTTTAGCTCTAGGCCTGATCTGGCCATGTTTTCCAAAATGAAATCCAAACCTACACTAGTAGAGACTTATGAAGAAGCGGAAAGAGTTGAGGCTGAAAAAGGAAAGCATCAAAGACTATCCTGAACAGTCGGGAGAAAAAAATGTTGGGAGGAAAGCTTTGTTATTTACTAAGCCTAAAGAGGAGCAATCACTAGATTTTGAAGGAATGGCAAATATGATGCAGAAGCTCTCTAACAGAATAATAGACTTGGAAAAGGAAAAAGAAACCTAGAAGTTTTATAATCCTTATTACAAGAAAAGGGAATATAACAATCAATCCCAACCCCCTCCGCATGGCCCTGCATCGATGAACTTAACAGAGGTGGGGATGGATAACTTTTGCACTTTTCACCAACAACTTCATTCTGAAAAGAATTGTCCTCAATGGATAAATTCAATGACATTGGTAATGAACCAGCTTTTGTATTCCAAGTTAACCAAGGATAATGATGAAGAAGGGAAAGGCAACAATAAATCAATAGAAAAACAAGAGGATGAGGCCATGGTTTTATGGGATTGTGTATCGTTGTTTGATATCAAGGAAGGAAAGGACCCGATACATGAGGATACCTTGGAAACAAATGGAACGGCGAGAAGCTAGGGGTTGGTTAAGGAAAATAGTCTTATGATTCCAAATATTAAGAAGCTTTAAAAGAATGTTAAGAAATTTCAAAAAAATACCTCAGCTAATAAGATTCCGGAATTTACCACCACTAGTCAAAATCCAAGACAGATCAACATGCCTACTAGACCCATTGAAGAGAAAATAAATAATGTTAAAATGAATCTCATAGAACATAATATGGATTATGACGTCATGGAGGATATCAAAAAGGTAAGGGCAAATATTTCATTATTTGAGATGTGCAATGTGCCACAGCAGAAAGAAAATTTATTGAAAACACTTGAAATGTCAGAAGAGAAACTCCCCATTGACAATCATCCCTAGGAAGAAGAAATTGGTGAAGCAAGTGTGGGAGGTAAACCTAAATGCAAGACTCCACCTTTTCTCATCACTTTTGAAATTTTCAACCACAACATGCACAACTATCTAGTAGACTCAGAGGCATCAGTCAACATTATGCCCCTGTTAGTCTACAAAAAGATAAATGGACAACCTAAACCATCTACCTAGAGGGTCATTCAGTTGGATAGAACGAATGTGAATGTAATTGGGGAAATGGAGGATGTTCTCATTCGCTTGTCTTCAAATGATAAGGTATGTCAATTCATTGACATTGTGGTAGCTGACATACCTGAATCTTATGGATGTGTTTTGAGCAGATATTGGTCGGCAAATCTGAGTGGATATTTTTCCTCAGACTGGTCACATCTATGGCTACCTTATAAAGGAATCCCAAATCAAATTAAAGTCTTAAGAGAGCCCCATATGAAACACAATGTTACTAAGCTCAAAGGTAAAAATGAACTAGTGAATTCTGTTTTGGGAAATTACTTTTTTGAGCTAGAACCGGAAAATTATCAAGTTGAAGAAGCCAGCAATATGTCAGATGCTCAGCCTAATCTCCTTCGGTTCTCACAGGTTGATGAAATCGATTGTAAGATAGTAGACTTAACTGTAGATGTAGGTATTGATTCATGCACAGTAGTGGTAAGTGATTGTTGGACGCTTGATGTTTCTAAAACTTTTGAGGGGTCAGGAGCCGGCTATGTCCTAATTGATCCTAAGAAAAATAAACAATTTCTTTCATGTAGGTTAGAGTTTGAATGCACCAATAACACAACTGAATATGAAGCACTAGTTCAAGGACTAAGAAAAGCAATTGAATTAAAGGTAAAAAATATGAAAGTGTTTGGGGATTCTGAAATAATTGTAAAACAAATTCAAAATCAAATACATTGCATTTATCCTCATTTAAAAGCTTATCAAAATAAAGTATGGGATTTGCTTAAATATTTTCATGCATTTAACATTGTATTGTTTCCTAGGCTTAAGAATGTGATAGCTGACTTGTTAGCCACCTCAGTTGCGAGGCTTGTGCCCTCTAATAATTGGTGCTCTATTGAATTTCTTTTCAGGCCTTCAGTTCCAGATATGATTACCAATATACGAGTTTTTCATGATGATCAGCAGATTCTAGAATGCCTGACAAATGACAAAATTTTCAAAGGGGCGATTATTGATGATGAAGAGCATCAAGCCGAGCTAAAATTTGACAATTTTATTCCTAAAGGAGTCAGGACTTTAGAGTGAATGTTTGATCTAAACAAGAAATTCAGAAGGCCACTGAATGTGAAGACTCATAGCTCGTCTCTACAATTCGAGTTAATTAATTTAGGGACTGAAATTGAGCCTAAATATGTGAATTTGGGAAAGTGCTGCTCTCCAGGTGAAAGGAATAAGTTCATCAGTCTGTTCAAACAATACAAAGATGTTTTTTCCTAGACGTATGAAGATCTGAAGACATATGACACCAATATTATTCATCATGTTATCCCCATCAGATCTGGAGTCAAGCCTTATCAACAACCTTTAAGGAAAATGCATCCTAAATTGGAGCCTCTTATTCAAAATGAGGTAAAGAAGTTGTTGGATGCTAAAATTATTTTCAAAGTTAGAAACTCGGAATGGGTTTTGAATCTAGTACTAGTAAGGAAGAAATCTAGAGAAATTAGACTATGTGTGGATTTCATAAACTTAAATCGTGCTTCGGATAAAGACAATTATCCTATCCCACCCATGGAGCAGATATTGAAAATTGTTTTGGGTTCTGAATTATTTTCTTTATTAGATGGATTCTCAAGCTACAATCAAGTGTTAGTGGCTGAAGAAGACATACTTAAAACTACATTCAGAACTAGATGGGGAACTTTTGCTTACAAAAGGATGCCCTTTGGACTCATAAACATTGGAGATACTTTCCAGAGGGCTATGGACATAGCTTTCCGCGGTCTGATTGGCCATAGTGCTGTAGTATACCTCGATGACATTACAATATTTTCAAAGAAAAGGGAGGAACACGCATTTCATCTAAAACAGATTTTTCAACACTGCCGAAAATATGGTATCTCACTAAACCCCAAGAAGTGCGTGTTTGCCATTAACGAAGGTAAGTTGTTGGCTCACGTGGTTTCTAAGAAGGGGGTCTCCATAGACCCAGAGAGGATCAAATCTATCGAACAGATTCCCTTATCCCATAATAAAATGGGCATGCAATCATTTATGGGGACAATATATTTCATGCGAAGGTTTGTGCCAGATTTCGCTCAAATTGTTAAACCTTTGCAACAAATGGTAAAGCAAAGTGTACAATTCAAGTGGAGTGATGTAGAGAAGAATGAATTTAGTAAAATAAAGACAGTGGTTGCACATGCACCCTCCCTCAAGAGTCCAAATTTTGAAAAAGAATTTATTTTGTACACTTTCGCATCTGGCGATTCACTAGCAGCGGTGCTTACCCAGAAGGAAGATGGGGGAGATGAGTTCCCCATATCATTTATGAGCACTGGTCTGCAAGGGGTCGAATTAAATTACCCAGCTGTGGATAAATAATATTATGCTGTGTTCAAAGTGGTAAAATAATTCAGACCATACATACTTAAGAACCGGACAAAGGTAATAGTTCCACCCCTAGTTGTGAGATCTCTTTTCGTACAGAAGGAGTTGGGAGAAAGAAGAGGCAACTGGGTGACAGCTCTACAGGAGTATGACCTCGAATTTAAGCCAGATTCCATAGTTAAAGGGCAAGGATTGTGCAAACTAATGACTGTAAGTAAAAACAATGAATAAAATGACTGGGGAGATGAAGCTAAATTACAGTTGATGGATGTATGTCCTCTTTTCACAGCTCCAGACACCTGGTATCGAGACCTTGTGCATTACCTTCAGGAGGGATTGTTATCGGAACATTGGAATTCTAAGCAAAGAAGAGCACTATGTCTTAAATCATTCTCATATAAGATTATTTAAGGAATATTATTCAGAAAGAATTATGATGGAGTTCTTCTTAGATGCTTGGAGAAATAATATGCGAAGAAGTTCATGTCAGACTTGCATGATGGGCCTAGTGGAGGACATTTTTCCATGGATATAATAGCCCATAAAAATATCAGAGTTGGATACTATTGGCCCATGCTATTCAAAGATGCACATGCCCATGTCAAAAATTACGACATCTGTCAAAGGTGTGGTGGACGACAAGTTAAAGTAGCATGACGATTAAAACATGTGATGATAACATAACCTTTTGAGTAGTGGGGGATGGATATAATTGGAGAGATAAATCCAAACTCTTCCTTGCAACAAAAATATATTCTGACAGCAACCGATTACTTCACTCATTGGGTTGAGGCCATTATGTTGTGTAAAGTGAATGAAGATGCGGTCATGCACTTCTTGCAAGATCATATTATGACTAGTTTTGGAGTTCCAATTTCTCTAGTTTTTTATAATGCTACTTATTTTTCCTCGATTAGATTAACTGCATTTGCTCATGAACACAGAATTAAGTTGCATTACTCTACAAACTATTATCCACATGGGAATGGTTTGGCTGAATCAATGAACAAGAATCTGATTAGAATCTTAAAAAAGACTGTGATAGAAAACCAGAGAAGTTGGCATTCAGCATTACCAAATGGTCTTTGGGCTGATAGGGTCACCCCCAAGAATTCATTAAGTGTGTCCCCATATACCCTTGTCTATGGAAAAGAGGCCATTATTTCCCCCAATATCATGCTACCCTCTTCCATAACAGCTCAAGAATCAAGAGGATCAGATAATGAAGTCTTACAGACGAGGATACATAATCTGTTGAAGGCAGGGGAATCTAGAGCCAAGGCCAGAGAACGTTTTAAACAACAGCAAGAGGTATTAAAGAGGTGGTTTGATAAGCACAAAGATGGGGCAAAATAATTTTAAGTAGGATATTTGGTTCTTAAGTGGGATCACCCTCACGACGAGAAGGGAAAACACATGAAATTTCAACAATTGTGGGTAGGCCCTTTCTAGATTGTGGCTAAGCTTAGCTCCTCAACCTATAAGTTGGAGGATTTGCAAGGATGGGACGATAACTTACCAGTAAATGGTTTAGTTATTAAACCTTATTTTTCTTGATTATGTTTTAGTTTGGTCCATTTTGTACATAAATAATTGCCTTGTTTTGCCACTTCGTTTTGTTCTTTTCCTATTTGTTTAGTGTAGTTGTATTCTGATTCCAATAAAGAAAGCAAACTTTTGGTTGCATTAAGAGAATCAGAACACTCGATAAACTGAGATTCTTTGGGCATTAGACTATGTCTTATTGTTTGAATCAGTTGGAATTCCTTCTAGTAAGTAGTTTTCCTAAAATGTCTATGAACACATTGAAGTCCAGCATAATCCCTGAAATAACTCAAAATCAAAAGGTCTGGAATACTATTTCGAGGCTCCATCCATTTCACATCTAAAACATTCGAGGGGGTGACAGCAAAAGACACATGGAAAGGAGAGCAGGGTTAACAGTACATTATATCTAAATGACCCCATGCCAGGAATTGAAGGCTAAAGGGCTAATAACAGTTAGAACACCTAAGAAAGCAAATATCATTGAAACTAAGTACTGAATTATATGAGTAAAGATTGCCAAAATTTCTTCTCCGTTTTTGAGTTGAAAATTAAATGCATCTCTCACACAAAAGGACACTATGGATAAAAGAGCCTGAATAAAATTCAGAAGAAAGTCATCAGGAGGACTCAAAAGAACATAAAGTCCGCAAACAAAAAATGCCAAGTGGCATGGGAATGGGGAACAAACGAATATTTCTGTTTACCATGTGTTACAATCTTGTGGCGTCTAAACTCAGCTACCCAAAGACAAAGTTAAAATTAAATCTGCCTATTTAAGCCTCAAAAGAGTTATCCTGACCTTGATATTTTGTTTTCCATTTCCAAAAAATTGGACTATCATCAATGATTACAAGTACATATATCTGACATTATAGGAATCCAGACATCTAGAAGAATTAAACATGTCGGTTTTACTGCTGAATAGTCTGTTTCCTAAGGAGGAGTTTATTCAAAGATCTAGGTTCACTAGTGAGCTGCCAATTGTTGCAGCTACAACTTTTCCCCAAATTTCTCAAAATTTTGGACCCTCCTTGTTGATTTTGTTGAAGCCTTTTTGTTCCTACTCCGCTACATGTTTGGATTGTTTGAGGCCATTTCTTTTTGCTATTCAGGATTCTGTTTGGGTCTGTGCATGTTGTCGACTATAAGGCTCAGCCATTTTTACGTTTTTTTATCTTTGAAGTTTAAAGTGGGTTTTTCAGTTGTCGTTCTTTCGAGAGTCATTTAGACATGGTGCTGATAATTAAAGTCTTTCGCTGAACTCGGGGTCTATTTTCGAAAAGACCTTGCTTTGCAATTTTTGGAAAGTATTTTGACTTAGATCGAAAGTCAAAGGCTGATTGAGATCTGCCTTGTGGCTCCAAGATAGGCTAACTTCCCGTCGGACTATTTTTCTTTTCATCGATGTCCTATTCTTTGTTTCTCCGATGTTGACTAGTATGTGGTTTTTTCTTGACCTTTTAACTTCCACCGTTGTGGATGTGTAGCTCACTAAATATCCGATGCCTAGAGAGGTTCCGACCCCCAACATTTTACCGCACCGATCTTGGTTCGTGTGTCAGAACCCCTAGATTGTAGGTTACCCACTATTGCAGCTGCATAGCCTGCTAATGAACCGATGTCAAGTGTTCTGATCCGCCAATGGGGGTTTTCATGTGCCCGTTCTTAATCGTTTCCCACCGATTGTTATGAGATCATAATTGTTTCGTAAGAGACTGGTGTGCTTTGTTTTAGGTCGAATTTTGCACATATGAAGCAACTTTGGTTTTCTCTTCTGTAGTACTCATTTTCATTGACATTATGGTTTATGTTTATTAGAGGTAGTCGAAATAAATGATAAATTCTTGTTTGATCGCAGACATACATTGCAATTGTTTTCCTAGATCCCTTTGAAGATTATCGTAGAAAGAAGATGTAGTTGGAGGGAAAGGCACGCTAAAGCGTAAAGCAGCGGAGCTGTTGCTCAAGGAAGAAAATTATTAAGAGGCTGAGGAATGATAAATCTAATCATTACAGAGAAAAGGCCCAGGCCTAGGTGGTTCGTCAGTTACCTAGCTATGCCTGTTTTTTCATAGAAATTTTTATTTAAAACGTAACGTTGAATTATGAGCATTCACGTAATGACAAAACCAGAGATCGAAACGGTTGTGGGGAAACCGAAAGGTTGGGGATGGTTCCTATATAAATGAGAAAAGAGAGAAAGAGAAGGGGCTTTTTCCCAAAGAAACTTGTGAACTACTTGTTGTAAGAGGAACTACTTTGTTTTGCAATAATAAATTTCAAATTTTTGCCTGTTGGAGAAAGTGTTGTGTGGAATGTTCAAATGTGATGAAATGAACAATGTTGAAGGGGAACTATTTTGTTTTCAGTTGTGTTTCATTAACTGTGAAATCATTCTAACTTTATGAACCTATGTTCTTATATGAATGTTCTCTGGTTTATTCTGTGATAATTTCCACTATGAGTAATGAATGTTTTAATAGATGATGAGCTATCTTGTTGTGTATATATTTATTCATGTTGATGTGTTTTGATTCTAAGAACAACTATCTATGATTTATCTTAACATATGAACAGTATTACATTACTCATGAATTGATTATCTTGCTCCCTAGGGACAGCTTAGTTAATATTGTTTTTTTTTATTTGTGTGTGATTTTGATGCGTGAGAGTCTAAGACAAGAGGTAAGAACCTGTGCATCACATTGTGACCACTCCTCACATTATTCATCAATATGCATATTAGATAGGCACTTGTATATCATAATTAAAGTCAAAAATACAAAAATATACACGGTGGGTCGGGCCGCAACCAGTAAAACCCTTTGTTTTTGTTACTTGAACTATGCCAGTAGCCGGACCACAAACCAGACGGATTCCCTATACTAAATAGTTACAGGATAGTTGGGAATGTTGAATGGGGAGAATCCCTTGCTGTTGTTTCCCGTGAATTTCTAGGCTTCAACAAAAAGCTAGGGTTTACTAAGACAGACCAGCAGTACTGCACAAAAAGCTACATCGGGTATTTCAAGAAATCTTTATGCTATTATTTCTTTTCCTGAAACTCTTAATTCCCAGGAATTTTTAGATACATCAGAAAAATCTAGGGGTTGGGAATCTTCAAGCGTTGCTACTTGTGAAGATCCAATCCCTGGTGACTCCACTTGGATAAGTATACAACCGTCTTCTCAACAAGTATCTTCATTAGTGCTTCCTTCCACAACCCTGTCCATACCCATTTCCAATATGGATTCCCCTCAATTGACCAAGATGGAAACGATCCTGGTAGCTAGGTATGCGCCGTTAATTCTTCCAAATCCTCTTGCAGCCATGCCTAGTGGGGATCATCTCAAGTATATTCCTAAGTTTACAGGGGAAAGGGATTTCACTGCTGAAGAACATCTAGAGGCATTTTACAACTATGCTAAAAATATTAACATAGAACAAGAAGATGTATGGACTAGGGTGTTTGTGCAAAGCCTAGATGGATAGGCTAGGAAGTGGTTTAAGGAATGGCCTACCAGATCAGTGGCAGGCATAGAGGCCTTAGATGACATTTTCCTAAAGCATTGGGAAGAAAGGAGGGACCACCTCTACTATATCACTGAATTCAGCAACCCAAAAAGAGAAAATGGAGAGTCTATCTCCAACATTACCAAGAGATTCAACAATATGTACAGCAAGATCCCTACGAAAATTAAGCCCACTGATAGCTCAGCTAGGATAACTTATGCAAATGCCTTTGACTCTGACTTCTGCTTACTTTTCAGAGAAAGAAGTTCTATTTCCTTATCACTCATGCAAGATCCTGCCCTAGAAGTAGAGTCAAACATTCTGGCATCTCAGAAGGTCAAAGGGAATATTGACAGGAAAAAATAGCCAACAGACTATAGTGGGGCTTTGGCATCAGAGAACAAGATTGACAAAATGACAAAACTATTACATAACCTAACTGCTGAAATGTCTAAATTGAAGGACCAAGGACATCTACCTATGAGGGGTAAAGGACCAAGCGACTTTGCTCCTCGAAACCCAAATTTAGTTCCTTATAGAAGAGGAAACCCCCCAGTTCAGATTTTTAGAAGGGAGAGAAATCAAGGGGAAGATCAGAGGATAAGAGCTCCCTTTCAAAATGTTGTATTAGAATAAGAGCCAGAATTCATTGAAGAAGAAGGAGAAGCTAAAGACAATATACACTGCATGGAGGATGAGGTGGACTATTCTTTTCTGACACAGGAAGAATATGAGGAAGCCCTGATTGATGAGCAGATCACTGAAGAGGTTGTCTATCAGGCTAATGGTTAGGGAGGTTACCAACTGAGGTCTATGTTGGTTTATCCCCTCAAAAATAATGTTGTACCTATCAAGCAGCCTGCTGCACCTGCTAGAAAGGTTGTTGTTTTACCAAAGAAACTGGTTGTCCCATCCAAAGCTTTGCATAAACCACCACCTTCAGCCACACCTGATCAAGTCCAACCCAAACCTACTGCTCATGAGGTAAGGTTTCTAGATAGGCTGCATTACACTTTCAACCTTGAGTCAAAAATTCAAAAATTGAAAATCCCTTTCCCTTTAATTGAGCTAATGAAGAATGATGCATTCAAAACCTCCATTCTAAATTCCCTTTAGCATAAGGTGCACATTGACACTGAATTTGTGAACCTGCAAGATGACAAGCTTGTTGTAACCCTAGACCCCATGATCGAATACCTAAAGGACTTCTGCCCACCATTCTATATATCCTTGAACATCCATGATAAAATCCTCTATAACTATCTACTGGATTCAGGAGCCTCTCATAACCTAATGCCAAAGGCTGTGATGGATGAGATTTTCCTTAGAATCGCCAAGCCCTACCATGATTTATTCTCCTTTGAATCCAGGAAGGTCAAGTGCTTGGGCCTCATCAAAGACCTTGTTGTAAACTTAACATAACTACCTTCGAAAAGCGTAATGATGGATATTGTAGTGGCTGATATTCCTCCAAAATTCAGCCTCTTGTTGTCTTGGTCATGGATCAAAAGAATGGGTGGCACCCTTCATATGGATCTCACATATACCACCATTCCCATGTTTTGAGGGGAGACTAAGAGGCTGTACAGCGAAAATCAGCTAGCATACATTATCAACAAGGAGAGCCACTCAGTGAATCACCCCATCTACGTAGTAGACACTGATTTCAGGTCTTGCATTTTTCAAATAGATGATAATCAACAGACATCAGTTCATTTCACTGAGCCCACCCATCAGCAGCCCAAAGAAGTCACGACAGTGATCTGGACCACGTATTTTGATGGGGCTAGCGCTCAAAGCTCAACAGGCGCAGTTGTAGTATTGATCTCCCCATCTAAGGAAAACATTCATTTGTCTTGTAATATTGATTTCAAGACCACTAACAATGTAACAAAATATGAAGCCTTGCTACCAGGAGTTAAAGCCACCAAGGAGATGGGGATCATGTGCATGATGATTTTTGGAGATGTAGACCTCATCATACAACAGGTCAGCAACACTTTTTAGACGAAAAATATCAGATTGAAGGCCTATAGGGATGAGGTATGGAAACTCAGAGACTCCTTTATGCTTTTTGAATTGTCATATATTCCTAGGGCTTTGAATCACCTGGCTGATTCCCTGGCCGTCTCTACAAGTATGTTTGTTCCTCCTTTACCCCCTAAGCTCAGCTATGATGTTCAAGTTAAGTACAGACCTTCTCTTCCAGACAATATAAAATTTTGGAGCATTTTTTAAAATGATGAGGAGCTTAGTAAATTCCTTCAGTTAGTAGATGAATTCCCTGACATACACATAGACCAGGAAAACCTTAACATGGAGGAATCCAAACAACTCAAGTTAAAAGATAAAGTGACTGAGTAGAATATTGTCCAATTTCCCAGCAACTACATACCCCTAGGTCTAGTACCATTGGTGTTAGAATAATAAACCCATAGTTAGCTACCTTAGACATTAATTAATCCAATTTTTGTCTTATTTTCCTATTTTCCATATTCCACCTTATGCAAGTTGTCCTCCACATCTCCAAAGTGGTCAAACTTGCTAAATTTGAGCCATGGAGCACTTGGGAAACCACTTGGAATCAAATCTACTTTATTCTTGGCCTTCCTAGTGCATGTCTACTTTTTCTTCTTTATTGCCTACTTTTGCTGAGTTTTAAGGCAATTGGGAAAGTTTGACTAGGTGAAGTTAACTTGTTTTTTGTCCTCATCATCCTCCACTCTTTTATCCTAATAAAAGCATGTATGAGTTGTCCTTACATCATCTATTAGCTTGCCTAATTGATGTTTCCAATTCATGAGCTCCTAGACAGATTTGGAAACTGCTTTATGCACCTATGGGGGATTTGCTTAGATTTAGTAAGCTTGCTTTTGAGCAAATTCAAATGGCATCCTTATGCATTAAAATATATCATGTAAATATTTATCATGGATGCCTATGAATTCATAGGGTTGGATATTGTACACTTATTCAATACATATTAGCGTTCTGCTCCATATTCAATCTCCTTTGTGTGTAATTTGCATGTGTAATTGGCAATTTTTGTAAGTGTAATTGTACTAACACCTGGGTTCAATTTCCACATGGTATCAGAGCCTTTGTATATCAATTTATCTCCTTCCAATTTTTTATTACAAGTTTGACATCATTGACTGGGAGCATTCTGCTGACTGAAGGGACAATTTTTGAGCTATGGATCAATCTCAGAAGATCATCTTGACTCCATTTAACTTCTTTGAATGAAAAGCAGAGATGGAGAAACTAGTGAGAGTGAAAGGCCTCTATAGAGTGACTATGGAAATAGAAGCATATCCCAATGCAGCTACAGAGAAAATTAAATAGCACAACAAGAGGGATGAGGCTTATGATCTCATGTGTTTGAGCATATCCAGAGACCTCCTTTTCCATCTTGATGGATTAACATCACCAAATTAAGTATGGGAGAAGCTTATTGAGATTTTTGGTAAGTTAAATGAAATGAGGGGACATCAAATTGAAAATGAATTGATCTCCCTAACTCCCAATAGCTTTGAATTCCTGCAACTCTATTTTTCCAAGTTCAAAGCCCTTGTTTTGCAGCTAAAATAGTGTGGGATCGAAAAGAAGGACGAGAAACTAGTTTTGGCCATAATATCAAATCTTGGACCTGAATATTCATTGTTTTTCTTGACCTTCTATGCCACAAAGTTGACATTCGAGCCTGGAAAATGCCTAGCCTTGCAGATTTCATGGAATCTTTCACACAAGAACAAGATAAATTGGTGATGATGGGCACCATCAAACCTTCCAAAGACCAATATATGGCTGCTGGAGATTTGAGGGTGGATTCAAAAGGCAAGAAGAAATATAAGAAGCCACTTGAGCAAAATAGAGACAAGAACGAGTCTCCAGAGGAGCCCCAAGGTTGTAAGAAGAACGCCCAGAAGAATAAGAACAAAGGATACATGAGAAAGTGTGCATACTGCAGTAAGGGAAATCATCCTGAAAGCTCTTGGATGAACAAGCAAATTGACATGCTGACCCAACTCCTGCAGAAGAATGGCATCTCCCTTCCTGATAGCTCAAAGAAGAGGGAAGGAGGATCAAATTCAAAAGACAGAGAGAGAGTTCATGCATTGGTTGCTGGCACATCAAGCTCACCTAGTTTCATCATTGATTTTGGAGCTTCAAGACATATGCTTTCAACCAAGGAGGAATTCACCTCACTTGACATGTCTAAAGGTCCACCAATAGTACTAGGAGATGACTCTCTCACTAAAATTTTGGGCAAAGGGAGGGTTGATCTTGACCATGGTAAGTTCAGCAATGTATTGTATGTTCTAGGTCTTTCCTCTAACCACTTATCAGTGTATCAAATGACCCACACAGGGTCTCCAAAGAAGGTCATATTATCCCTTGATGAAGTTGAGATCACAGAGATCTCAAGTGGTAAATTCATTGCAAAAGGAGTTGCAAATCACACTTCGAAGGTATACATGTTCTCACACTTCCTACCTTACTCGAACCCCTCTACTCTTCTGATTCATGCTAATGAGGCAAGAAAGCTTTGGCATGAAATATTTGGCCATATTAACTATAAGTATCTTTCTAATCTTATTGAAAAATAAATGGTCATAAGGTTACCAAAGATTAAGTTTTCCAAAGGAGTCTGTCAAGGTTGCATCTTAGGAAAACACCCAGAGCATAAATTTGAGAAAGCTAGTCATGAGAGAACCTCTGCGCCTCTTGAGTTGATCCACAGTGATGTTGCTGTCCCATTTCCTCATATGTCAATGATTCAGGCCAAATATGCATTGACATTCATAGATGACTTTTCCAGGTACTGTTGGGTTTACTTCCTGAAACACAAGTCTGAAGTTTTTGGTCTCTTCAAAGTCTTTAAGGCTTTGGTTGAAAACCAGTCTGGGAGAAAACTCAAGGTCCTCAGATATAACAATGGTGGTGAGTATGTCAAGTCTAAGTTCATTAAATATTGTGAAAATGCAGGTATTCAGATGTAGCATTCTATCCCTTACACACCACAGCAAAATGGTGTTGCTAAGAGGAAGAACAGATCACTGAAAGAGATGGCAACCTACATGATGGAGGCTAAGACTTTTCCACCAAAGTTTTGAGCCGAAGATATAAAATGTGCAGCCTATATCCAGAATAGGGTGCCTCATAAACATATTGATGGTATGACTCATTTTGAAGCATGGAGTGGGCACAAGCGAGATGTGACCAATTTCAGTATTTTTGGTTCAAGGGCTTGGGCTAGAATTCCAACAGAAAAGAGGAAGGCTTTGCAGCCCCAAATCCAAGTATGTCTATTTGTTGGGTACTGTGAAGATTCAAAAGGGTACAATCTAATCAATTTTATCACAAACAAATCCTTCATTGAAAGGTGTGTTCAATTCCAAGAAGAGCCTTTATCAGCAGTGGAAGTTGGAGAATCCTCTTCACCACCAGAACCATTGAATGTAAGTGAAGAGATAGTTGAAATTACTGATTCTGATATGTCTGATAATGATGATTTAATTGCATATCCTAACAGTCCTACAATATGAAAATGGGCATCAAATACCATTCATGCAGCTGGAGAACTAGTTGGAAATCCTCATGATCATAGGAGGACTAGATCTCAGTTTGAGAGTGCTCTGTGCATGAACGACCCCTTGTTTGCAGAGAAATGCTATCTGATGGTTGAATCAGACCCACAAAGATATGAAGATGTATCACATGATCCAATATGGAAAACAACCATGAAATAAGAGTTCATCTCACTCCAGAAGAACAACACTTGGGAGCTGGTTGATCTTCCCCCAGGGAGGAAGCTAGTTCAGTGTAAGTGGGTTTACAAAACCAAATTTGTTGCTGATGGTTCACCTTAAAAATATAAGGCAATATTTGTAGTCAAATTCTACTCACATGTACATGGCATAGACTACAATGAGACCTTTGGACCAGTGGCAAAGATGGACTCCATTAGGATAGCCTCAGCCATTGCAGCTTCGAAGCAGTGGGAGGTACATCACATTGATGTGAAGTGTGATTTCCTAAATGGAGATATTACTAAATATATTTACATGCAACAGCCTCAAGGATTTTATACTAATCCATCTCTTGTGCGCATCCTAAAGAAATAATTGTATGGGCTTAAGCAAGCCCCCAGGGCTTGGTATGCCAATATTGATAGCTTTCTGTTATCATTGAATTTTGTTAGATGCAAGTCAGATAGTAATGTCTATTTGAAGATGATTCATGGTTCATTAATGATTATTGTCTTGTATATTGATGACCTTCTCATTGCAAAAATCTCAAAGGATGAAATTGCCTCCTTGAAGGATGCAATGAACCATGCATTTTCAATGACAGACTTGGGGTTATTGAGCCAGTTCTTGGGTCTTGAGATTGCTCCAAAAAAAAATGGAATAAAAGTACATCAGTCCAAGTATGCCTTGGATTTTTTGAACAAATTCAACATGAAGGATTGCAAGCCAAGCAAGACTCCCTTCCTTTCAGGAGTTAAGCTTGAAGAAGCAGATTCTTCACCTTTGGTAAACAATACACTGTATAGGCAATTGATTGGGTGTTTCATGTACCTTACACATACTTGACCTGATATTTATTATGCAGTAAGTGTGGATTCAATATAAATGTATCAGCCTCATGAGATCCATTGGAGAGCATCCAAAAGGATCCTTAACTTTGTTTAGGGAACAAGGACTCATGGGATCTTCTACAAAGCTAAATCTGATCTTGATTTGATTGGGTTTACTGACAGTGATTAGGAAGGTGACAACACAGATTGAAAGTGAACATAAAGATATGTGTTCATGCTTTCTGAAGGACCAATCAATTGGTCAAGCAAGAAACAAAGTGCCATTGCACTCTCATCTATAGAAGCAAACTAAAGAGGAGTTGTAAATGCAGCAACTCAATGTTTATGGTTGCAGGGGTTACTTGGTGAGTGTGGCTTCGAATCATAATACTCAAATACTATCTATTGTGATAATTAGAGTACCATTTGAATGTGCAATGATCTAGTTTAGAGACAGAGAACCAAACACATTGAGATCCATATGCACTACATCAGACAACTTGTGCATGATGGCACCATTCACCTACTCTTATGTTCATCTTTAGAACAAGTAGCAGATATCTTCACCAAAGTTTTTTGTGAGAAGACATTCAAAAATATCAAATCACTGCTGGGGATCATTGATCATGCTATGAAGCATGAGTGATGACAAGATTTTCAATTTTGTTTTACTGTCCATGTTTAAGGGAAGATTTTCCCCACTAGGTTTTTGCCTCTTTCCTTGGTTAAATGGACATGCAGTATGTAAAGGGTGACTAAGCCTTATTGCTAGGCCCTATAATTCTCTGATATTTTACTCATAATTCAGGCTTAAGGGGGGGTGTTAGAATAATAAACCCATAGTTAGCTACCTTAGACATTAATTAATCCAATTTTTGTCTTATTTTCCTAGTTTCCATATTCCACCTCATGCAAGTTTTCCTCTACATCTCCAAAGTGGTCAAAATTGATAAATTTGAGTCATGAAGTTCTTGATAAACCACTTGGAATCAAATCTTCTTTATTCTTGGCCTTCCTAGTGCATGTCTTCTTTTTCTTCTTTATTGCCTGCTTTTGCTAAGTTTTAAGGCAATCGGGAAAGTTTGACTAGGTGAAGTTAACCTGTCTTTTGTCCTCATCATACTCCACTCTTTTCTCCTAAGAAAAGCATGTATGATTTTTCCTTCCATCATCTATTATCTTGCCTAATTGATTTTTCCAATTCATGAGCTCCTAGACAGATTTGGAAACGGCTTTATGCACCTATGAGGGATTTGCTTAGATTTAGTAAGCCTGCTTTTGACCAAATTCGAATGGAATCCTTATGCATTCAAATATCTCATGTAATTATTTATTGTGGTATCCTATGACTTCACAGGGTTGGATATTGTACACTTATTCAATACAGATTAGTGTTCTACTCCATATTCAGTCTCCTTTGTGTGTAATTTGCATGTGTAATTGGCAATTTTTCTGAGTGTAATTGTTCTAACACCTGGGTTCAATTTCAACAATTGGAAGAACTGTTTGATCACAATCACATCCCTTTAAAGCATTCCAAAAGAGAGCTAGATCCTACTATCCAAGAGCAAAACATAGGCAGCCAAAGCCATCCAAAACTGATAAATCTATCCACTGGGCTGACTGCTGGACATAAGTCTAAATTTTGCACCTTGATAAAATAGTTTGTTGATGTATTTGTATGGGACTATAGTGACCTAAAAACATATGAAACCAACATCATCTAGCACAGGATTCCTTTGTAGAATGACACCATTCCTTTCAAACAAAAGCTGAGACCCATCAGCCCTCTTCTATTACCAGTGATTGAGAAAGAGATCCACAAAGCCTAGATCAAAATCCCCCTCAGGTATTCCAAGTGGATTGCAAATCTAGTAGCAGTAAGAAAGAAAAATGGAGAAATCAGGTTGTGTGTAGATTTTAGAAACCTGAACAAGTGTTCCCAAAAAGACAGCTATCCACTACCCAAGATGGAACATCTGTTGCAAAAAGTCTCAGGGGCCAGGTTCATGTCCTTCCCTGATGGATTCTATGGATACAACCAAGCTATTGTTCACCCATATGACCAAGAGAAGATTTCCTTTACCACCCCCTGGGGCACCTTCATGTATGCTAAAATGCCATTTGGGCTAATGAATGCTAAGGCTACTTTTCAGAGAGCTATGGAACTCAATTTTGTAGGGCTAAAAGATAAATTTGTCTTGATATATTTGGATGACTTATCAGTTTACTCTCACAGCCATCATGACCACTTGCAACATTTAAGGAAGGTATTTCTGAAGTGTAGAAGGTATGGAATATCACTGAACCCCAAGAAGTCCCATTTTGCACTCAATGAAGGAAAGATCCTAGACCACATAGTCTCAGCTGAAAGTGTAAATATTGATCCGATGAGGGTGGAAGCAATCCAAAAGTTGTTAATACCAAGGTAAAAAAGAGACATTCAGTCCTTTTTAGGCAAGATAAACTTTGTCAAAAGGTTTATTCCAAATTTCTTTGAGCTGGTAAAGCATATAACAGTCATGCTAAAAAAGGATACAGAAATAAAGTGGAATGACCAAGTAAGAAACTCTTTTGAATACATTAAGAAATCCATCATGGAGACCCCAACCCTGATTAGTCCTGACTACACCAAGGGTTTTTACATTTTCTCTTTTGAATCTTATGACACAGCGGCAATTGTACTATTACAAAAGAATGATGAAGGTCTTGATCATCCAATTTATTTTTTCAGCAGAACCCTTGGAGATGCTGAGCTGCTCGGAGATGCTGAGATGAAGTATGACCCAATTGAGAAGCAGGATTATGCTCTCATAAAATATTTGGAGATTTTCAGAATCTACATTCTCCATGCAAAGGTCATTGCATATGTTCCTTCAACTATTGTGAAGGATGTTTTTGACTCAGCTTGACATTGATGGGAAGAGAGATAAGTGGATTTCCAAACTCATTGAGCAAGATTTAGAGGTGAAACCCACCAAGCTGGTAAGGGGATTAGGTCTAGCCAAACTCATGGCTAAAGAAAACTATGAACTGTTTGGAATAACTTTCACATCTGTCAGATCAGCAAAGGTGCAGACTATGGTAGCAGCAGAAACAAAAGTAAATCAAGATCAAAATAACAGTACATCAATAGCTGAGAACATATCTTCATGTGAGTGGTATTCAGGTATCATTCAATTTTTGCAAAAATTAGAAGTTTCTCCTGATCTCACTCATAACCAAGCACGAGCTCTTAAGTTGAAATCTGTTGAGTTTTGCATAATTGACAAACTACTATACTGGAGGGATCAGTCTGGAATTTTGTTAAGGTGTCTAGATAAAGAGGAAGAATAACAAGTCATGCATCACTTTCATTCCAATACATGTGGAGGTCACCACTATTGGAAAACCACAACCCACAAGATCTTAAGAGAAGGATACTATTGGCCAGTCCTCTTTGCTGATGTATGCACTTTTGTAAGGGCCTGTGACCAATGTCAAAGATTCATAGGGAAGAAGCAGCTCAAATCCTTACTCCTTAGGCCTGTTAGAACAATTACACTCACAAAAATTGCCAATTATACATGCAAATTACACACAAAGGAGACTGAATATGCAGTAGAACACTAATTTGTATTGAATAAGTGTATAATAGCCAACCCTGTGAAGTCATAGGCTGCCACACTAAATAAGTACATGAGATATTTGAATGCATAAGGATGCCATTCAAATTTGGTCAAAAGCAGGCTTACTAAATCTAAGAAAATCCCCCATAGGTGCATAAAGCAGTTTCCAAATCTGTCTAGGAGCTCACGAATTGGAAAAATAAATCAGGCAAGCTAATAGATGATGGAGGGACAACTCATACATGATTTTCTTAGGAGAAAATAGTGGAGGATGACGAGGACAAAAAACAAGTTAACTTCACCTAGTCAAACTTTCCCAATTGCCTTAAAACTCAGAAAAAGCAGACAATAAAGGAGAAAAAGAAGACATGCGCTAGGAAGGCCAGGAATAAACAAAATTTGATTCCAAGTGGTTTCCCAAGCACTCCATGACTCAAATTTAGAATTTTTGACCACTTTGGATGTGTGGAGGACAACTTGCATAAGGTGGAATATGGAAACTAGGCAAATAAGACACAAATTGGATTAATTAATGTCTAAGGTAGCTAACTATGTGTTGATTATTCTAACACCCCCCCTTAAGCCTGACTTATGAGTAAAATATCAAAAAATTATAGGGCCTAGCAACAAGGATTAGTCACCCTTTACATACTGCATGTCCATTTAACCAGGGAAAGAGGCAAAAACCCAGTGGGAAAAATCCTCCCTTAAACATGGACAGTAAGACAAAATTTGAAAATTTTGTCATCACTCATGTTTCACAGCATGATCAGCAATCCCCAGCAGTTATTTTGGATTGCTAAATGTTTTCTCACAAAAAACTTTGGTGAAGATATATGCTACTTGTTTTGAAGATGAACAGAAGAGTAGGTGAATGGTGCCATCATGCACAAGCTGTCTGATGTAGTGCATATGGATGTCAATGTGTTTGGTTCTCTGTCTCTAAACTAGATCATTACAGATTTGAATGGTACTCTAATTATCACAATAGATAGTAGTAGATTATTCTGATTCGAAGCCACACTCACCAAGTAACCCCTGCAACCATAAACAATGAGTTGCTGCATTTACAACTCCTCTATACTCTACTTCTGTAGATGAGAGTGCAATGGCACTCTGTTTCTTGATTAACCAGTTGATTGGTCCTTCAGCAAGCATGGACACATATTCTGAGGTTGAATTTCGATCTGTGTTGTCACCTACCCAGTCACTGTCATTAAACCCAATCAAATCAAGATCAGATTTAGCTTTGTAGAATATCCCATGAGTCCTTGTTCCCTGAACAAAGTTAAGGATCCTTTTGGCTACTCTCCAATGGATCTCATGAGGCTTATCCATGTATATTGAATCCACACTTATTACATAAGAAATATCATGTTTAGTATGTGTAAGATACAACAAACCTCCAATCAATTGCCTATACAGTGTATTATTTACCATAGGTAAAGAATCAACTTCTTCAAGATTAACTCCTGAAAGGAAGGGAGTCTTGCTTGGCTTGAAATTATTCATGTTGAATTTGTTCAGCAAATCCAAGGCATACTTTAACTGATGTACTTTTATTCCTTGTTTGGTTTGAGCAATCTTGAGCCCCAACAATTGGCTCAATAAGCCCAAATCAGTCATTGAAACTGCATGGCTCATTGCATCCTTTAAGGAGGTAATTTCATCCTTTGAGCTTCCTATAATGAGAAGGTCATAAACATACAAAACAATAATCATTAATGAACCATGAATCAGCTCCAAATAGACATTTGGATCTGACTTGCATCGAACAAAATTCGGTGATAGTAGAAAGCTATCAATCTTGCCATACCAAGCCCTGGGGGCTTGCTTAAGCCCATACAATGACTTCTTTAGCATGCACACAAGAGATGAATTAGTAGCAAATCCTTGAGGCTTCTGCATGTAAATCCCTTTAGTGAGATCTCCATTCAGGAAATCACACTTCACATCCATGTGATGTACCTCCCACTGCTTTGAAGCTGCAATGGCTAAGGCTAGCCTGATAGAGTCCATCTTTTCCACTGGTGAAAAGGTCTCAATGTAGTATATGCCATGTAATTGTGAGTAGACCTTGGCTACCAATCTGGCCTTATATTTCAAAGGTGAAACATCAGCAGCAAATTTGGTTTTGTAAACCCACTTACATTGAACTAGCTTCCTCCCTGGGGCAAGATCAACCAACTCCCAAGTGTTGTTCTTCTAGAGTGAGCTGAACTCTTGTTTGATGGATGTTTTCCATCTTGTATCATGTGCTGCATATTCATATGTCTATGGGTCTAATTCAACCATAATATAGCATTTCTCTACAAAAATAGGATCTTTCATGCAAAAAGCACTCTCAAACTGAGATTTGGTCCTCCTAGGATCATTAGGATTTCCAGCTAGTTCCCCAGTTGCATGAATGACCTTTTCATCCCATTTTGGTCTTGTAGGACTGTTATGATCTACAATTAAATCATCATTAGTAGACATATCATAATCATCAAGTTCAACTATCTCTTCACTTACATTCAATGGTTTTGGTGGTGAAGAGGATTCTCCAACTTCCACTGCTGCTAAAGGCTCTTCTTGGAACTGAACACAACTTTCAATGAAGGCTTTGTTTGTGCTCAAATTGATCAGCTTGTACCATTCTGAATCTTCATATCACCCAACAAATAGACACTCTTGGATTTGGGGCTGCAAAGCCTTCCTCTTTTCTGTTCGAATTCTAGCCCAAGCCCTTGAGCCAAAAATCCTAAAATGGGTCACATCTGGCTTCTGCCCACTCCATGCTTCAAAAGGAGTCATACCATAAATTTGTTTATGAGGCACCCTATTCTGGATATAGGCTGCACAGTTTATAGCTTCAGCCCAAAATTTTGGTGGCAAAGTCTTAGCCTCCATCATGCAGGTTGCCATCTCTTTCAGTGATCTGTTCTTCCTCTCAGCAACACCATTTTGTTGTGGTGTGTAAGGGATAGAATGCTGCATATGAATACCTACATTTGCACAATATTGAATGAACTCAGACTTGACATACTCACCACCATTGTTAGATCTAAGGACCTTGAGTTTCCTCCCAGACTGATTTTCAACCAAAGCCTTAAAGACTTTGAAGAGGCCAAAAGCTTCAGACTTATGTTTCAGGAAGTAAACCCAGCAGTACCTGGAAAAGTCATCTATGAATGTCAATGCATATTTGGCCTAACTCATTGACATATGAGGAAATGGGCCAGAAAAATCACCATGGATCAACTCAAGAGGTGCAGAGGTTCTCTCATGACTAGCTTTCTCAAATTTATGCTCTGGGTGTTTTCCTAAGATGCAACCTTGACAGACTCCTTTGGAAAACTTAATCTTTGGTAACCCTATGACCATTTATTTTTCACTAAGATCAGAAAGATACTTGTAATTGAGGTGGCCAAATCTTTCATGCTAAAGCTTGCTTGCCTCATTAGCATGAATCAGAAGAGTAGAGGGGTTTGAGTAAGGTAGGAAGTGTGAGAACATGTATACCTTCGAAGTGTGATTTGCAACTCCTTTTGCAGTGACTTTACCACTTGAGATCTCTATGATATCAACTTCATCAAGGGAGAATATGATCTTCTTATGAGACCCTGTGTGGGTCATCTGATACACTGATAAGAGGTTAGAGGCAAGACCTGGAACATACAATACATTGCTAAACTTACCATGGTCAAGATCAATCCTCCCTTTGCCCAAACTTTCAGTGAGAGATTCATCTCCCAGTACTATTCGTGGACCTTTCGACATGTCAAGTGAGGTGAATGCCTCCTTGGTCGAAACCATATGTCTTGAAGCTACAAAATCAATGATGAAACTAGGTGTGTTTGATGTGCTAGCAACCAATGCATGAACTCTCTCTCTATATTCTGAATTTGATCCTCCTTCCCTCTTCTTTGAGCTATGAGGAAGGGAGATGCCATTCATCTCCAGGAGTTGGGTCAGCATGTCAATTTGCTTCTTCATGCAGGATCTTTTAGGATGATTTCCCTTACTGTAGTATGCGCACTTGCTCATTTCTCCTTTGATTTTCTTCTTTTGGGGGTTCTTCTTGGAACCTTGGGGCTCCTCTGGAGACTTGTTCTTGTCTCTCTTTTGCTCAGGTGGCTTCTTAGCTTTATTCTTGCCTTTTGAATCCACCCTTGAATCTTCAACAACCAGAGCTTGGTCTTTGGAAGGTTTGATGGCCCCCATCATCACCAATTTATCTTGTTATTGTGTGAGAGATTCCATGAAATATGCAAGGCTAGGCATTTTCCAGGCTCGAGCTGTCAACTTTGTGGCATAGAAGGTCGATACAAACACTTAATAGTCAAGTCCAATCTTTGAGAGTATGGCCAAAACCAGTTTCTCATCCTTCTTTTCGATCCCACACTGTTTAGCTACAAAACAAGGGCTTCGAACTTGGAAAAATAGAGTTGCAGGGATTCAAAGCTATTGGGACTTAGGGAGATCAATTTATTTTCAATTTAATGTCCCCTCATCTCATCTATCTTACCAAAAATCTCAACAATCTTCTCCCATACTTCATTTGCTGATGTCAATCCATCAAGATGGAAAAGGAGGTCTTTGGATATGCTCAGACATAGGAGACCATAGGCGTCATCCCTCTTGTTGTGCCATTTAATTTTCTCTATAGCTACATTGGGCTCTGCTTCTGTTGCCATAGTCACTCTGTAGAGGCCTTTCACTCTCAACAATATCTCCATCTCTTCTTTCCATTCAAAGAATTTAAATGGAGTCAAAATGATCTTCTGAGATTGATCCATAGCTCATAAATTGTCCCTTCAGTCAGCAGAATGCTCCCAGTCAATGATGTCAAACCTGCAATAACAAATTGGAAGGAGAGAAATTGATCTACAAAAATTCTGATACCATGTAAGGTTTGTCGTTACACCAAAACCTGTATATGTTGGTGAACATTTGAAACCCAGCACAAGGCCCTATCACCAAGAGTGGTGGTTAAACCACTTGTTTTATATTCCCATAGGTGTCGTGGTTATACCATGTGGAGGTACCCAATACTCCAACACCCTGCCTCTGGCATAGATTGAGGGAATTGAACCTGACACCTCTTCTCTAATACCATGTGGAAATTGAACCCAGGTGTTAGAAAAATTATACTCACAAAAATTGCCAATTACACATGCAAATTACACACAAAGGAGACTGAATATGGAGCAGAACACTAATATGTATTGAATAAGTGTACAATAGGCAACCTTATGAATTCATAGGCTTCCACAATAAATAATTACATGATATATTTGAATGCATAAGGATTCCATTCAAATTTGGTCAAAAGCAGGCTTACTAAATCTAAGCAAATCCCCCATAGGTGCATAAAGCAGTTTCCAAATCTGTCTAGGAGGTCACGAATTGGAAAAATCAATTAGGAAAGCTAATAGATGATGGAAGAACAAATCATACATGCTTTTCTTAGGAGAAAAGAGTGGAGGATGATGAGGACAAAAAACAAGTTAACTTCACCTAGTCAAACTTTCCCAATTGCTTTAAAACTTAGAAAAAGAAGGCAATAAAGAAGAAAAAGCAGACATGCATTAGGAAGGCCAAGAATAAATAAAATTTGATTCCAAGTGGTTTCCCAAGCACTCCATGACTCAAATTTAGCAAGTTTGACCACTTTGGATGTGTGGAGGAAAACTTGCATAAGGTGGAATATGGAAACTAGGAAAATAAGACAAAAATTGGATTAATTAATGTCTAAGGTAGCTAAATATGGGTTGATTATTCTAACACCAGCAATGGGGTCTGGATTTCATAGGTGAAATAAATCCATCTTCCAGTGGACAACATAAATGGATCTTAGTAGCCACTGACTACTTTACCAAATGGATAGAAGCAGTGTCCACTAGAAATGCCACTCATCAAGTCATCATTATATTTTTATATGAGAACATCTTCAGTAGGTTTGGTTTCCTAGTAAGGTTAGTAACTGATAATGCACCATCTTTTAAGGCTGGGGCATTAGTTGAAATGTGTGAATCAATGGGTATTCAACTGGTGCACTCCACATCCTATTACCCACAAGGCAATGGCCTGGCTCAGTCATCCAACAAAATCTTAGTCAGAATCATCAGAAAATTGCTAGAGACAAATCAGAAAAGATAGGATTCAAAGCTTAAGTTTTCTCTATGGGCTTATAGAGTAACAGACAGGAGATCCATAGAAACTTCTCCATTCAAACTAGTTTATGGCACTGAGGCCATCTTTCCTATACAGCTCATCCTTCTAGTGGCAAAGTTCTTTCAGGAAGAGGAGGATGAACCAAATGATATGGTAAGAAGGATGATGGATTTGGTAGAATTACAGCAAATAAGGGAGCAAGTTGTAGGAAAATCAGAATCTCATCAACAGAGGATAAAGGGAATATTTGACAAAAGAGCAAAGTCAAACAACTTCCAGGTCGGAGATTGGGTCCTCAAGTGGGATGCTGTCAGATAGGACAAGGGGAAACATGGAAAATTTGACTCTTTGTGGATTGGCCCTTTTGTGATAGCCCAGGTACATAAAATTAACACCTTCAAATTGCAGAGTTTGGAAGGTGAAGAGGTATTTGATGGCCCAATAAATGGGTGGTTCTTGAAGCTTTATTTTATTTGAGGCTCTGAGGCCTTATGATTGTAAATTAGTAGATAGTAGGTTGTTTTTCTTTCAGAATAAACTCCATGCCCAATGGAACAATAAAGGATAGTGCTAAGTTACTTAATTGATTTTAGGGAAATGCATTTTGATTTGGGGTTCTTGGGACCTCACTGGGAGGTTCCCATCCCCAAGTAGGAGCCAAATGTTATCTCCCAAAATAATTTATTTTGATAGTATGAAGAATTTAACTCATGCAATGAGGGATATGAATATCACTAACAGTTTGAAAGCCTCTATTTTTTAATGAAAATTTCACAAAGTTGTAGCTTCGATGGCTTGGGCGAGGATCAGAACATCGCATTAGCCACCGACAGACATACAAACTGTGGCTTCCACAATCAGATGAAAACTTCAACGATCGAAAGAACTAAGGACTACAGATCAGTGAAGTAAAGCTGAAATTTTCCACAGTGTCAATGGTATAAAACAACAAAATGTTTCCGAAGTCACGTATCGAAAATTGGAACCAGTACTTAATAAGGCGTTGGAGCTTGAAAACACTAACCATCGGCAAGATAGTCCACTAAGGTGCCACAACGGTGGGAGATAGACTGACCATGGGTTCCGATCAATCAATAGAAAATCATCGGCGATTGGAAGAACTAAGTACTATGGATCAACAAGTTTAAAGCTAAGCATCTCCACAATGGTGGTAAGGAAATAAAGAAGGCCTTCGATCAATGAAAAAAATAATTTCAATAGTGATAAAATTAGTTCATTTCACCTCAGAAATAGTGGCAACGTTCCAGTCTAAGGTGCCGATGGGCTAGAAGACAGAGCTTCCGATCACCGATGCTGAGAAGATTAGTTGGTGGAACCTCCGACACGGTAGCAACCTTCATGTTTGAGGTTCCAATACATTAGTGAGTACAGCTTCTGATCACCGGCAAGCTAGCAGTTGAAAGCTCCGATACGTTCTGTCTTGGGGTTTCGATCGCCAATGCTAAGAATATTAGTCATTTCAGGCACCGACGCTGCGGTAGCATTAAGGCTTGGGGTGTCAACAGTTAGAAGTCAGAGCTTCCAATCAGGGACCACAGTGACAAGGTAGAAAATTCTGGCAGATTAAACAAGAAAGGTCACTTCAATTAAACACCAAGACACTAGCTATTGGTGGTAATTTCACACTAAACCAGCAGCGGTGATTATCAGTGACCACTTCAATTATTAAAAGTTTGCTCAGTGAACTAGATCTTCATAATAGATAGACAAATAGTTAGCAAGGGTTTGAAGCCATAATCTAAGAAAACTATCACTTTCAAGTATTTTTTGTGTAAACAGATCGGATTTTCAGGATCTATCATTTTTGTATAAGGATATAAATCCCATGATTAATTTTATAATAAAGGTTCAACTTCAGGGATTTATGAGCCAATAACGCTTTCAAGATTCTCATTTTACTTATTCATGATATAAGCTCTTTTGTTGTGATCTATTCAGCCATCATCTCTTTATTTACTGTATTTATGCCTGAATGTGTATTTAGGTCATTTTCAGATTGATTAAAAAGTTGATAGCTGTCATCCTATTGGTTTATTAATTCTATTTGATTTATAAATACCATCCTCATTAGGATTTATCCATTTATATTCATGTGTTTTGTATGTAAGTATGCCATCCTGGTGAGTTCTCCATCCCTGCACCTTATTGTCGAATTTCTGAACAATTGCAACTAAAATCCTTGTAAACGAGTGAGTTTTATGCATGTATTGAGAGTGGAAAGGTTATATAGGTCAACTGACTTGATCCATAGCAGAATAACCTAAAAATATTTTAAGTTACCAGGCATCCTCGAGCTACAAATTAGAGGAGTTTCCTGGAGTGATAAGAGACTGGCTAGAACAACACCATGTCATGCTCGATTGTTTGCACAAATCTATGTTGTGTACTAATAGCCTAGGGAACCAAGTGAAGGTTCAGGGAATTCAAAAGAACCTTTCTGTAAGACAAATATCTGGCATACAAGCAAAGAAATGCGTTAGGAAAGGATGCAAGTTGTTTGTAGTAAACATTCGAGAGATAGAGTCTGATAGGGAACAATGCATAGAATACTTCCTCATTCTTGAAGAATTCAAGGATGTGTTTCCCGAGGAAATCCCCATATTACCTATGAAACGAGACTTGTACTTTTCCATCGAACTAACTCTAGGATCAGTTCCGACCTCCAAGGTCCTTGACCACATGAGTGCACCTGAGTTGGTGGAACTCAAACTGTAGTTGCAAGAGCTGATAGGGAAAGGGTATATTTGACCCAGTGTGTCCCCTTGGGGAGCACCAATATTGTTCGTAAAGAAGAAAGACAAAATGATGTAGATGTGCATTGATTACCGTCAGTTGAACAAAATTACTATCAAGAACCATTACCCACTCCCCAGGAACGATGACTTGTTTGATCAGGTGGGAAGAGCCAGAATATTTTCAAATATTAACCTATGATATAGGTACCATCAAGTACAGATTCAAAATGAGGATATTCACAAAACTTCCTTCTGTACAAGGTATAGGCACTACGATTTTGTAGTGATGCCATTTGAGTTGACCAATGCACCCATGAACTTTATGTGTATGATGAACAACATATTCTCAGTAGGTATCTGGATAAGTTCATCTTAGAATTTATAGATGACATACCAGTTTAAGAATAACACCTTCACGTAGTACTACAAGTGTTGAGAAAACACCATATTTATGCTAAGTTTAGTAAATGCAATTTTTACAAACCGTAGATACAGTATCTAGGTCAGATTATATCTGAGACAGGGATAACTATGGACTTGGAAAATATTAAAGCCATAAAATATTGGCCTACCCCTACTAGTGTCACTAACATTAGGTCATTTTTGAGATTAGCTAGATATTATCGAAAGTTCATTGAGAACTTCTTGAGAATCGCTTGCCCCATGACTACTTTGTAGAAGAAAGCAAGTAAGTTCTTATCGGATGCTAAGTGTGAAGAAAGCTTTCAAAATATTAAGTGGCTTTTGATGACTGCACCGGTGTTATGAATTGTGGATCCTGATGGTGATTTCATTGTTTGCACGGATGCAAGCAAGGAAGGACTAGGAGGAGTCCTCTTGCAAAATGATCACGCGATCTGTTATGAGTCACAGAAGTTAAAAGAGCATGAGAAGAATTACCCTACGCATGATCTTGAGTTAGCTTCCATCATCTATGCTTTGAGGATGTGGAGGCACTACCTCATGGGATGGAAATTCCTTCTAAAGACAGGCAATATGAGTTTGAAGTATTTATTTGATCAACCATATTTGAATGTGAGGAAAGACAGATGTTTGGATTTCCTCAGCGAGTACCATTTCGAGCTTAAGCACATTAAGGGCAAGGAGAATACAGTTGTCAATGCTTTAAGCCAACAAAATCATATGATTTATGAGGTGACCTTGAGTTAAACTGATGCATATTTGCATGATAGGATTAGAGCAGCCAACGAAGTTGACCCCTTCTTTGTAGAGATCCTCAAGAGAGTGCAGGAGGACAAGTTGTTTCAACAAAAAAAGAATACAAGGTAGACAAATCCAAACTGCTATGGTCCAAGGATCGCTTGTATGTTCCAAAAGGAGGGGACCTTCATTCTAGCATCCTCATGGAATTTCATCAGGCACCCTACTTGAGGCACTCAGGATATCAAAATATGATATCCTCTGTCAAGAGACACATTTTCTGGCCTAAGTTGAAGGCTGACATTGCAATTTTTATTGCAAAATTTTAGGAATGCCATCTAGTCAAAGCTGAGCATCAATATCCTACAGGATTGCTGCAGTCGTTTCCCATTCCAGAATGGAAGTGGGAGGTCATTAGTATGGAATTTATCACCAGTTTATTAAAAAGTAAGAAGCAAAATGATTCTATTTTTTTGATCATCAACACGTTGTCCAAGCTAGGACACTTCATTCCTTTGAGGTCAACCTACAAGGCCATGAACATTGCTCATATATTCTTGAAAGAGATATTTATATTGCATGGGATACCCAAAGAAATTATATTGGATCGAGATGTTAAGTTTATAGGAAACTTCTCGATATCTTTATTCTTCGGATTGGAGACACAGTTGAACTTTAGCACTTGATATCACCCACAGATAGATGAGATGATAGAGAGAATAAACGAAATTGTTGAGGACATGCTTTGAATGTACATCATGAACAATCCCACGAAGTGGAAGGATTACTTGCACCTCACAGATTTTGCATATAATAATTGTTATCATACTTTCACCAAGATGAGTCCCTTTGAGGTACTCTATGGTTGAAAGTGTAGAACACCGGTTACTTGGGATATCCTAGTGGATCAACTCATGTTAGGGCCTTATTTTTTGATGGACTTGGAATAGTTGGTTACCAAGGTCCAGGTGAACCTTAAAGAAGCACAAGACTGCCAGAAAATTTACATGTATCAGAAAAGAAAAGATAAGTTCTTTCAAATAGACAATCATGTTTACTTGAAATTAAAAGCCAAATGAAGCTCATTGAGCTTGGGTAGGTGCGGTGAGTTAGCACCTAGATTTTGCAGACCTTTTGAAATATTGGCCAAGAAAGGGATAGTGGCTTATGAACTAGAATTTCCCGTGCATGTAAGAGTCCACAATTTTTTCCATGCATCTTTGTTAAAGAAATATGTTTATGATACTAAACATGTTGTTGATTGGTCCCTATTACAGGTGGAAACTGAAGGGGATTTTTTCCGTGATCCTACTCATATACTGGACAAGAGAGAAGTTTAGCTTCGGAAGTGCACCATGGTCCGATTGAAAGTACAGTGGAAGCACTTTAAGAATGACGAGGCTACTTGGGAGAACGAGGACACCATGAGAAAGTATTACCCTATCTTGTTTCATGATATCGTTCTAAGTTTGTAGAACACCAGGGACGGTGTTGTTCTAAGCGGGGAAGGATGTAGTATCCCAAATTTTGGACCTAACACTTATAGGCATGTTCTTATTGATTATGATGACTATCTTGATGTTTTATTTATATATATTGGGTCAAATACCCCACTGCATATGAACATGATGATTTGTTTTATATATTGGGCATAAGACAATTATTGCTGATATATGTATATGCTTTTTTATGTTGGGAGTGGACACTGAAGCACATGATTGATGAGATGTTTTATGTTGAGTGAGGAGCTCTAGAGAACTTGAGTGATTGATGATTTGTGTTGAGCGAGATGCACTGGAGCAGGGATAATTATAGGGGCAAATTTTACCCCAGTGGGCTATTTTTCCATGTTTTTATTCTCAAAAAGATTCACCATTTTGGAATTTTTGAAGCACTACTTCGTGAAATTTTGATGGGGTTAAATTTTTTCACCCAAAAAATAACCAAATTATTATATAAACGATATAAAATCCTTGAAATTAAAATATTTTTTGAAAACTATCACCAATCATTTTATGGTTGGAATTTTAAGAATTGGTAATATTCACTAACATTTATATACTTTTAAAGAAGTATTGTTCCTTAAAATCATCCCTGCTCTAGAGCACATGAGTACTTACCTTTGTGTTAAGAAAGAATCTCTGGAACACATGAAAAGATAATTTGATGTGTTGGAAATAAGTCCTAGATGCTTCCATGTTGATGTTGACCATAAGCTCTGGAGCATCAAATCCTTGACCATAGTATCCCTAGGTGTATCATACACATACATCCTAGAACTGGTGTTGAGTGAGGAGCTCTAGAATTGCATTGAATTGTAACTCCCTGTTAAATTGTAGAGTATGGGATTTGGTAAGCACTAAGGGTTACTAAAAATAATTTAATAACTTCTGAGTGAAAAGGACTTGAGAAAAATATTGACCTCATCATACTTATTTATAAGTGATTAAATAAAATTTTGAATTTATGTATTCTCATCAAAATACTGAGGAGCTACCATGTTATATGAGAGAAATCCAACATGTAAGGATGTTTAGAGTTTCCTATCCTATTAGACCTAAACCATCTACCTACTTGACCTTAATGAAGAAGTGTCATTAAGTCTAGGTATCATGGTATATGATGGCCAAAGAAAAATGTTAACAAAGTGTTATATTATTATGTACTTTATACATGGTATGTATAAAGAATTATATATATTAATAATATAAAGAAATGAAAGAAAGAAGAGAAGCTCCATCATTATTTATTATTAAAGACTAATAAATCGTATAATGTCTATGAAAGTCAAACTAGGAACTAGTAGAAAGTTCCTAAGTTAATATATTAATAATTACCCAAAGAAATTGAAAAAGGTTAAATCAAGAAACCAAGGTTTCTTGATTTAACTGTCCCTTTAACTGAAAAGTCTGTCTATAAAGACTCAATCCAACGAAAGACTTGGGGTTCTGATTTTTATCTTGGGGAAGTTTTTAATTTGCCTTTTTGTTCTCAAGTTATTTTTTGAAGAACTTTTTCCTACAAGGAAAAGGATAATTGATTCAAAATTGAATACTAATTAGGAAACCCTACCTTAGGAGCTCTAATCTACTTGCATGTTGGGGTCCAGCTCAGGGGGATCTAGATTTAAACCAGGAATGGTTTTGGGTCATGGTTGGGTGGAACATGGTAGTTCCCAAGTGATTCAGTCATCAAACATAGGTCATATCTGCATTGAATTGTTTATGCTTGTTATTTGAGTGTGCGGGTTCAGCCATTAACAAAGCTTCAATTTCAGGTATGAAGCTCTAGACTGTCTATGCTATTTTCTAAATTAATTGCTGGTTATTCTAACTAAATGATTTCAATATATTTCCTAACCCTACGTGATTGATTTTCTGATTATAAAATGCTACGGTTTGCATTTCCTAAATATTAACTTCAAACTGCAAATTTTATCATTTGTTGTATATTACCAGGGCTTGTACCTTTAAGTTTGTTTATGCAGTATTTCAATAATTGGATTATGCTTACTGTAAACTAGGTTTTGATTTCTAGTTAATTATATGTTTCTTCTTTAGGCTTTACTAGTCTACTGACATATTTCATTTTTCAGGAGAGGCTTACCTTAGATATATATATATATAAACAAACCTATAATTACCGTTATAAGCTAATCTACTAATTACTTTTAAAATCAACTAAAGAACATATTATAAATAAAACAAAGTTAACAAATCATCAAAGACCTCTCAAGGTATGTCTCCATAATACAAACTAAATACCATAACATTCCATTTAAAATAAATATCATCATAAATATCTGAACAGAGAAGATATCGTGACAATCCATGTGGTCCAATACCAAATCTCTCTACTCTTATAAAATCCACAGTCCGAATCACTTAGTCAAGAATTGCATCCATTTACACAACTCATGGGATATTTATTCTATCTTAATCACAAGTCATTAAACAACTAATAATTAAACCCTTTTTATGCCAACATACGTCGCGACATAGAATCCCATGGATGTTTAGACCGAAGCAAAAAGCAGTAATAAAAACCATAGTATAATATACTTAAACATAAATCCAAATCATATAACCATATTGCTGGTTCTTGAAACAAATAAAAGGCACGACATTACCTACTGCATAGGAGTAAAGCTTTTAATAATCCATTGTTTATATCTTTGCATAGGCCACGCTATACATATAATGTATGCGTGATGCAATTTATAAATACATCAAATACTATGTTAGAATAAATGCATACCCTAACACCGATATCGTAAGACGCTAGCTATAGCACGGCCTCGACTAAGATCAATTTCAATACATAGTCCATTAACCATAAACCTACAGTAAGCATTGGTCATCGTAGGTTTCCAACCCAAGGCTTCCCACAATACAATTAACATAAGAATTGATAACAATAAACAAAATAATATACTAAGATATTGCAACACTATGAAATGACATTATAAAGGCCATGCTGTAGGTGCCTTAGTTCGATTGAACTATGTAAGCCTGCGTATCAAGTAATACTTTACCTCTTAGACCATCATGGGAGAACGAGTCCCGCCACTCCACCCACTTTGTTAACACAAAGGAAGTTAAGTCAGAACCTAATAAATAACAAAGTAAACATGCATTGAAGTAAAGAAGGTTCTATGCAAATAATGAACACATCGACAGCAATGTCTAAACAAGATAATAATTTAGTAAATAGACTTATGACATTGTAAGTAAAATGTACTAATAATAAATGACTGAAAGTAAATGATAGAACGTAAGGACATCTTATGAATAGACATCAATATCAGTAGGGTACGTATATTCCACAAGAGTAATAATGTTCCATTCAGGTAGTTTTTACTAGCCTATAATATTTTTTTTCAATTTTTGGGGACATTACAAGTTTCTGTTTAACGCATAGTCCATACATGGTATGCGCTAATCCAAGGTCAAAGCCACAAGGAATAAGTAATATAGGAAACATGTAAACCATAGGATTAAAGCCTTAATACAATGTGTTTTCCCTAAGCTTAATGCTTAGTAAACATGCCATATGAAATATGCCATGTTAATAATTAACCTTTATAAAAATCAAAGGTTTGGTTTTTAAGCCAAGTTTATAACCTGCAAATAGAAAACATAGGTTATGTTAATATTTTTAATAAAATAAACATAGAACGTAAATATACTAAGATATAAAAGGTGAAACATAAACCGTAATGAAGTGTAAGTAATACATAAGAAATTTAGCTCTGATAGCTAATTGACGAAAATACTATTTACCTTGTTATAAATCTGAGTCGGTAAGGAACCATAGCAACAAGAAGTAGGTCTATTAGGATCAAGATATTCAGTTTTCTTTAAATAAGACTATGTATCAAAGTATGATATGCATACGAAATAAAAGAGGTGCCTTAGTTCGAAGAACTATGTAATCTTGTAGACAAGTAAACACTTTTACCTCTCAGACCGTCATGGGAGAACGAGTCCCGCCACTCTGCCCACTTTGTTTCCACAAAGAAAGATAAGTTAGGACTTTGTAAATAACAAGTAAGGATATGCAAAATGAATGAAGCATATGACCAAGTAATGACACATGCATGACAATGTATAATTAAAAGAATCAAACTAGTAATTAGCATTATGATATCTCAATTAAAATACAGCAATAAATATAACATGAAGAACAATGATAGAACGTAAGAGCACCTTATGACCAAGCAATGGTACAACTAGTGTACGCTATATTCCACAAGTTTAATAATGTTTTGTCTAGGTAGTTTTTACTAGCCTGTAAATTTTTTTTTTTCAATTTTTGGGGACATTACAAGTGGTATCACAGCCCAGTTTCAATACTAAGAGACCTATGGGCGCACCAAGCATTTACTACAAGGAAAATAAAGTATGGTGTTCAATTTGTTACTAACAGGAAATTTTCTGTTATTTAAATTTTTTGAAATTTCAGGAAACTTTTACTAAATAGTTTAGTTTATGAACACTGAGTGAGATAACATTTGGCAAGGAAAGATGAGCACCCCCACCCCAGAAGCAGAACTGGTGGTGGAGTTGAATTATGATATTTTAAATACTATACACAGTCTTCCAGTAGAATTATGAAGTCTCAGAGGAGACATTCTGAACGAAATAAAATAATAGCAAGCTATAAATGAAGCATTACTAAGAAATATGTTGGGAGGAAGTTCTTGGGGTAAACCTAGCCAGTCCAAAAATGGCTCCAAAAGAGGAACGTACCCCTGAAGCACAGAAAGGAGATCATCATAGTCCTTCGAGTAATGATTCTCTTTCTCCTCAAAGAAATAAACAAAGAGGCAATGACATTCTTTAGGGGGAGTTTAGAAAAATAAGTACCCGGACCTATGAAGGTGAAGTAAAAACTGGGGAGAAGGTTGAAGAGTGGCTGTTGGGCATGAGCAAATATTTTCAGGTTCATAACTATTCAAGTGAGATTAAGGCTTGTCTTTCCATCTATAACTTGAATGGCAAGGTGACAAGATGGTGGAGAGATTTAAAGCACACCAAGAAATATGAGCTAAGAGAAATACATTGGGATACCTTCCGAAAACTTTTCCAAGAGAAATATATGTCGTAAAGGTTCTTCGATAGAAAAATGAAATATTTTCACAAACTACGAATGGGATCCATGACTATGGACATGTTTATTAATAGATTTATAGATCTGTTGCATTATCTACCATACATCAAATAAGAAAAGGTAAGGATCTAACGGTTCCTACAATGTCTTCCTCCTAGTTTTCGGGACAGAATTGAATTCAACATGGTTAAGACCTTGGATACCACACTATACTAAGCTAGGCTCTGTTATTAGCATGGACAGCTAAGGTAGGAGAACATGAACCAAAACCAAGACAAGTCTAAGAACTTTTCTAATAACCGCAAACCTGGGTCTAGCCCACAACCATACACAAAGAAGAATAACAACTTTCAAGTGAACATGAACTTCATTAAATCTGGTACAAAGACTTATGTACCATCTTCTAATGTTAACAAGCAAGTAGAAAGTGGAACGAATGCTACCCCACTACAAATCAAGTGCTCAAAATGCAGTGGGCCTCATTATGCCCGATATTGTAAGAACAAGACCAGTGGGGTCTTGCACAACTTACAAGAAGAACCAACTATTGAGGACATAGTTTGAACACCGCAGATCTATGCGGAATTGAATGGCTGACAACCATATCATCAAGCCACAATGGTTGAGATAGAAGGTAAGATCTTGAACACTTCTATTTCAATACTTATTGATCTCGGTGCTTGCCGAAGCTATGTTTCAACTAAAATTGTTGATGAATGCGAACTAGGAAAAGTGAAACATGATTAACCTTGGATGGTTCAATTAGCCACAAGTACGAAACAAAAATTTTTGGAAATTTTTAAAGAATGTGAGGTAAACCTGAATGGTTTTCCTATGAAAGTAAACCTGAACATCCTACCTTTAGGATCATACGATGTACTTATAGACATGGAATGGATGGAGTAGCACCATGTCATGCTCGATTTCTTACACAAGTCTATCTTCTGTACTGATAGCCTAGGGAATCAAGTGAAGGTTCAGGGCATTCCAAATAAAATTTCTCTAAGACAAATATCTTCCTTACAAGCGAGCAAATGCGTTAGGAAAGGATGCAAGTTGTTTGCAGTGAACATCCAAGACATAGATTCTGATAGAGAAAAATGCATAGAAGACTTCTGTGTTCTTGAAAAATTCAAGGATGTGTTTCGCGAGGAAATCCCCATATTACTTCCGAAAACAAGGCCTATACTTCTCCATCGAACTGACACCGGGATCAGTTCCATCTTCCAAAACCCCTGCTGCACGAGTGCACATGAGTTGGTGGAACTCAAACTACAGCTGTAGGAATTGATAGAGAAAGGGTATATTTGACCTAGTGTGTCTCCTTGGGGAGCATTGATATTGTTCATAAATAAGAAGGACAGTACGATGTGGATGTGCATCAATTACCGTCAGTTGAACAAAATGACTATCAAGAACTGTTATCCACTCACTAGGATAGATGACTTGTTCAATCAGGTGGGAGGTGCCAGAATGTTTTCAAATATTGACCTACGATATGGGTACCATCACTTACGGATTCATGACGAGGATGTTCAAAAAACCACATTTTGTACAAGGTATGGGCACTACGAGTTTGTAGTGATTCTATTCAGGTTGACCAATGCACTCACAAACTTTATGTGTATGATGAACAACATATTCAGTAGGTATCTAGATAAGTTCATCTTGTTATTTATAGATGACATACTGGTTTATTCAAAGAATAAAGAAGATCATGAAGAACACCTTTGCATAGTACTACAAGTGTTGAGAGAACACCATCTTTACACTAAGTTTAGTAAATGTGATTTTTACAAACCACAAATATAGTATTTAGGTCACATTATCTCCGAGACAGGGATAGTTGTGGACCCGAAAAAGATCAAATCCATAAAGGATTGGCCTACCCATACTAGTGCCATTGATATTAGGCCCTTTTTGGGATTAGTAGGATAATATTGAAAGTTCATTAAGAACTTCTCGAGAATCACTTTCCCCATGACCGTTTTGGAGAAGAAAGCGAGTAAGTTCTTATGGACCACTAAGTGTGAAGAAAGTTTCCAAAAGCTTAAGCATCTTTTGATGACCGCACCGGTGTTACGAATTGTGGATCTCGATGGGGATTTCGTTGTTTGCATGTATGCAAGCAAGGAAGGACTTGGAGGAGTCCTCTTAAAGAATGATCACATGATCTATTATAAAACGTAGAACTTAAAAGAGCATGAGAAGAATTAGCATATGCACAATCTTGAGTTAGCTGCCATCATCCATCCTTTGAGGATGCGGAGGTACTACCTCATGGGAAGGAAATTCCTTCTAAAGATAGATAATATGAGTATTAAAAATTTATTCTATCAACCCAATCTAGATGCAAGGCAAGCTAGGTGGTTGGATTTCCTTAGTGAGTACCATTTTGAGCTAAAGAACATTAAGGGAAAAGAGAATAAGGTTTCCGATGCTTTGAGCCAATGAACTCATATGATATATGAGGTGACTTTGAGTCAAACCGATGCATATTTGCATGAGAGTATTAGAGCGGCCAATAGATTTGACCCCTTCTATGCGGAAATCCTCAAGAAACTCCAAGAGGACAGGTTGTTTCAATAACGAAAGGAATACAAGGTAGACAAATCTTGAATGCTATGGTCCAAGGATTGGTTGTATGCTCCAAAAAGATGGGACCTTTGGTCCAACATCCTCATAAAATTTCATCAGCAAAACCTACTCCAGGAACTTGGGATATCAAAAGATGATATCTGCCATCAAGAGACACCTTTTATGGCCTAATTTAAAGGCCGACATTGCAATGTTTATTGAAAAATGTCAAGAATTTCAACTATTCAAAGCTGAGCATCATCATCCTATGGGATTTTTGCAGCCATTACCCATTCTGGAATGGAATTGGGAGGTCATCACTATGGATTTCATCACCGGTTTACCAAAAAGTAAGAAGAAAAATGATTCTATTTTTGTGGTCATCGACAAGTTATCGAAAGTAGCACACTTCATTCATGTGAAGTTGACCTACAAAGCAATGAACATTGTTGATATTTTCTTGAAGAGCATATTTAGATTGGACAGTATACCTGAGGAAATTATCTCAGATCAAGATGTTAAGTTTACAGGAAACTTTTGGATCTCTTTATTATCCATATTAGAGACGGAGTTGAAATTTAGCACTGTATATCACTCACAGACAGAAGGGAAGACAAAAAGAGTAAACCAGAATGTTGAGGACATGTTTAGGATGTATGTCATGAACAACCCCACTAAGTTGGAGGATTACCTACATCTCCCAGAGTTTGCGTATAACAATGGTTTTTAAAATTCCACCAAGATGACTCCCTTTGAGGTACTCTATGGACGGAAGTGTAGAACACAAGTTACATGGGAAAGGCCTATGGATCAACTCATGTTAGGGTCTCATTTGTTGATGGACAGGGAACAATTGGTTACCAAGTTCTAGGTGAATCTTAAATAAGTACAAAACCACCAGAAAAGTTACGCAGATCGAAAAAGAAAACATAAATATTTTCAAATAGACGAGCATGTTTACTTGAAAGTAAAAGCCAAACGAAGCTCATTGAGCTTGGGTAGGTGCGGTAAGTTAGCACCTAGATTTTTTGGAACTTTTCAAATACTGGCCAAGAAAGGGCCATTGGCATATGAACTAGCATTACCCATGCATGTATGAGTCCATACTATTTTCCATGCATATTTTTTAAAGAAATATGTTTATGATACTAAACATGTTGTTGATTGGTCCCTATTCGAGGTGGAACCTAAAGGGGATTTTTCCCATGAGCCTACTCATATACTGCAAAAGAGAGAGGTACAGCTTCGGAAGTGCACCATAGTCCAGTTGAAAGTGCAATGGAAGCACTTTGATGCTGATGAGGCTACTTGGGAGAATGAAGCAACCATGAGAAGGCTTACCCTGCCTTGTTTCATGATGTCATTTCGAGTCCCTAGAACACCAAGGACAATGTTGTTCTAAGAGGGGAGGGATGTAATATCCTGACATTTGCACCTAACACTTATAGGCATGTGCCTATTGATTATGATGATTATCTTAATGTTTTATTTTATATTGGGTCTAAGACCCCACCACATATGAACATGATGATTTGTTTTATATATTGGGCGTAAGTTAATTATTGATGATATATATATATATATACATATGATTGTTTATGTTGGGCATGGACCCTGAAGCACATGATTGATGGGATGTTTTTTGTTGAGAGGGAAGCTATGTAGCACATGAGTTACTCATGATTTGTGTTGAATAAGAATCTCTGCAGCACATGAGTACTTACTTTTGTGTTGATCAAGAATCTCTGGAACACATGAAAAGATAATTGGAAGTGTTGGGAATAAGACCCAGAGTCTTCCATGTTGATGTTGAGCATAAGCTTTGGAGCATCATATCCTTGGCCATTGTATCCCTAAGTGTATCGTACAAGTACATCCTAGCATTAGTGTTGAGTGAAGATCTCTGGAATTGCACAAGGTTGTAATTCCCTGTTAAAGCGATTAGTATGGGCTGTGGTAAGTGCTAGGGGTTACTGAAAAGAATTTAATAACTTTCGAGTGAAAATAACTCGAGAAAAATATTGATCTCATCATACTTATTTATAAGTGATTAAATGAAATTTTAAATTTATGTATTCTCATCAAGGATTGAAGAACTACCAAATTATACAAGGGAAATCCAACATGCAAGGATGTTTGGAGTTTCCTAGCCTAGTAGACCTAAACCATCTACCTACTTGATTTTAATGAAGAATTGTCATTAAGTCTAGGGATCATGATATATGATGCCCAAAGACAAATCCTAACAAGTGTTATATTATTATGTACTTTATACATGGTATGTATAAAGAGTTAAATATATTTATAATATTAATGATGAAATAAAGAAAGAAAATATCCATCCATTATTATTTATTATGTAAAGATAATAAATAGTCCAAAACCTAAAAAGTCTAATTAGGAACTAGTAGAAAGTTCCTAAGTTAAAATATTAATAATTAGCCAAAGTAATTGAAAAGGGTTAAGTTTTTTGATTTAACTATCCCTTTGACTAAAAAGTCTGTCTATAAAGTCTCAATACAAGGAAAGGCTTGGAGTTCTGATCTATCTTTGGAAGAGTCATTTTCTGCCTGTTTTCTCTCAAGTAATTCTTGGAGAACATTTTCTTGGAAGGAAAAAGGAGAACTGATCCAAATCTAATATACCAAATAGGAAACCCTACCTTAGGAGCTCTAATCTACTTGCATGTTGGATTCCACCTCAAGGGGATCCAGATTAAAACTAGGAACGGTTCCGAGTCATGGTTGGGTGGAACGTGGTAGTTCCCAAGTGATTTGGTCATCAAAACAGAATTCGGATCTACCCTTGAATTGTTAATACTGGTTATTTAAGTGTGCAGGTTCATGCATTAAAGGAGATTTAGCAAAGTACATGTATGAAATCCTAGTATGTCTTGAGTCATTTCTAGCATAAATGTTGGATGCTTTAGGTAAAAGTTCATATTGTATTTTCTAACCCTATAAATGGTTGTTCTATCTATATCTTCTAGGGTTTACATTTATCAAAGTATAACCCCAGGCTGCAATTTATATCACATGTTGTATTCACCAGGGTTTGTTTAATTCAATTTGTTTATGTATTGATCTTCATTAATTAAACGGTGTTCATTGTAACGTAGTTTTTGTTTCATGTTACTATATAGATTTGTTTTTAGCCTTTTTTACTCTACCGACATATTCCATTTGTCAATAGAGGCATGCTTATATTTAAATAGATTAATCTTAGAAGTAGGTTCCAAATACATATATATATAAACTTACAACCTAGATAAACCAAGTTGTGATCTACAAACTCAACTATTATATTATATATAAATATATATAGTAATCAACAATAAACAAATCAAATACTATCTATAAATATACATTAACAACTATAGAATGTAAATTATGAATCTAACCAACCAATTATAGACTATAATTATTCCACATTAAAATCTAAGATAAATAAACCATTAAGGACCTTCCAAGGTCTCCATAACTAAGTATCTGCTAACTATTACAACATTCCATTAAATAAACTTGATCATAAATAAACGAATAGAGTAAGCATCGTGACTATCCATTTGGTCCAACATCAATCCTCCTATTCCATTTTAAAATCCATAGTTCAAATAATTTAAAAATAACATCATATTGAACAAGTGAACAAAGTAAGTATCATGACCCTCCATTTGGTCCAATATCAGATCTCTGTTCATTATGTAAAACCCACAACCCTAAATTAAATAATAGCATAATCACATTGCATAAAAACATTCAAGTTCCATCTAACTATTACGCACAATCATCCCATAATGATAAACAAGTAATAAAACCCTTAATTTAAAAAAAGGTCATGACATTGACCCCTGTCGGTATTAAAAACCACAATATAATTTTCATACACATGAATCTTTTTGATTTTATAGACCACATCAAATTATCGACATAGTTCCAAATAATTACAAATATGAACATGAATCGAGTCGTGTGGGTATCCAAACCCAATACACATCCACATAAAAATACAACTCATTACATCAACCACGAACATGATTCAAACCCTGTGGAGTAATTGTTTACAATAATCATGGCCATGGCTCTATCCCAATTCAACTTACATACTAATCAATGAAATAATAACAATAATACAACCATCTGAAGCTATCGCAACAACTATGGGTAAGGCTCATGCCACACACGGCATGGCCTTACCCAAAGCTGTCAAAATATTATAGTCAATATCTAAATAAATCATTTAAACACATTCCATCAACGAATTTGATTTCCTCTTTTAACCCACAAGTAAATAACACAACATAAATTCCACCTACATACACAATAAATACAATAACCATTGCAATTTTGTAAACACAGTAATTCCATTATCACATTCAAGTCCACAAAGGCATGCCAAGGCCTATGACACCATTGCAAGAAATGGTGGAGCCCGTGGATTAAAATCCCCAAATGCGAAGTAATGATTTACATAAACATAATTCATACATAGAGCCTGTAACGACACCATAATTCGTATCCATGGAAAAAAATGATTCACACTATATAAAAAACCCAAGACTGTCTACACAGGCCCAAAGGCTCATCAAAACCCCACAGAGAATCCCCAAATCAAACGATGAAAACAAAATGTAGACAGGCCAAGAGAAAGCAAGAGTATGATTTGTTGGTAGGCTTACCTTACACCTTGGCACCAAATCCAAACCAAACAATAGAGCTTGATCCATGCAGCTCTTCACCAACTCTTGGCACCTGCAAAGCACCCAAGAGAAACTAGGATGAGAAGTGTGGATTGTTTACAAGAAAAAAGAGAAACATCATCTTTTGTCATGAGACCAACAAAACATACCTTCGTTAAAACTAGTAGTCACCTCCATTTTTTCTCCTGCGCAGAGCCAAGCCCAAGAAACCTAGTGAAATGACAAGTCCATCATGAGCCAAGCCCTAAGCTTGGGCTACCATGAAAACCAAGGTGAATTAATGGCACCATCTGGTATCCATTATCAAGTCCAAAACCTACTTTTCCATAGTTTGGTATCGTCGTAATAACAATACTCTCCATCTTGATGCAAATATTAAAACCCCAATGTATATGGTTCAACAATATGGTATATTTTTCCCACCCAATGCTTAACATAGGTCTTAAAACATTACAAGGTTTTGCTTAATGTATAGTCCATACATGGTATGTGCTAATCCAAGGTCATAGCCACAAGGCATAAGTAATATAGGTAACATGTAAACCATAGGGCTGAAGCCTTTATACAATGCATTTTCCCTAATCTTGATGCTTTGTAAACATGGCATATGAAATATGCCATGTTAATAATTAACCTTTATAAAAATCAAAGGTTTGGTTTTTAAGCCAAGTTTATAAACCTCAAATAGAAAACATAGGTTATGTTAATATATTGAATAAAATAAACATAGAATGTAAATATACTAAGATATAAAATACGAAACATAAACCCTAATGAAGTGTAAGTAGTACATAAGAAATTTACCTGTGATAGCTAATTGACAAAAATAGTATTTACCTTATTATAAATCTGAGTCGGTAAGGAACCGTAGCAACAAGTAGTAGGTCTATTATGATAAATATATTCAGTGCTCTTTAAATAAGACTCCTTCTCAAAGTATGATTTGAATATGAAATAAAATAGGTTTCTTAGTTTGAAGAACTAAGTAAGCCTGCAGACGAGTAAACACTTTTACCTATCAGACTGTCATGGGAGAATGAGTCTCGCCACTCTGCACAATTTTTTTCCACAAACAAATTTAAGTTAGGAATTTGTAAATAAGAGGTAATACTATGCAGAATGAACGAAGCATATGACCAAATAATGACACATGCATGGCAATGTATAATTATAAGAATCAAAGTAGTAATCAGCATTAGGACATCTCAATTAAAACATAGCAATAAGTATATCTAGAGAAATGATGATAGAACGTAAGAGAAGCTTATGACCAAATAGTGGTACAAATAGTCTACATTATATTGCGGTAAGTTTTAAAATGTTCCGTTTAGGTAGTTTTTACTAGCCTATAATTTTTTTTTTCAATTTTTTGGGACATTACACCATATTTAGAATTTTATAATATGCCACTCTTTACAGAATATTCAAAGTTTGAAGTGAATCTCATGGATTATGTTACAAAGAATGTATTATGTTGACTATTTGGTTGAGGATGATTCAATGTGAAAATTGATTTCTTTTATGTGAAACAAAATGATTTTATAACTCATAGTGCACCAATCTTGAAGAGACAAAAGGGAAAAAACAATACAATAACAAAAACTTGGCATCCATATTATGGTGTAACTCCAATATTGAACAAAGGCTTGTTGATGCACCATACATCATATATTTTAAGTTTTTTCAAATATAAATTAAGAGTAAAGCAAACAGTACATACCTGACCTCCAAAATCCAATCCTTCTCTACTTTAATGCAGGAGAGCTTTCAGGGGAGATTCAGAGAACTGGGCACTTTCTGAGGAGGCCATCCATGCCAATAGGGTTGCTTAAAAATTACAAATAATTTCAGCCATAGGATAGTAGGGTAACGAGTTGGAGAGTATAGCATAACAGAATAAAGGCTACAACATTGAAACGTCCAGGCTCCAGGCTCCAGTTTCCAATATTAAACTTTGAAAAATGAGAGTTACTTTTGAAGGCCATCCAGCTGCCGCAACGATTCAATACAACTTGTTCTTTAATACGATGTGAAATAATTTAATGTTATCCATGAACATATAATTGTAAAGTATATTTTTGTTGATGGCACATTAAAGGTGTAGGTGAGCTGAAGCTTGAACCATCTGGATTCTGAATCAGTCCACTGTCCGATAATTGAGTCTCCATTTCCAAATGTATTTAAAACTTGAACGATCTACAGTGAACCATGCAAGGTCACTCACACAATAGCCTATAAGTCCATAAGTGTACTTGTACCAGGATGATAGCTAGAGGATGGGTGTTAGTGCTGTCACCCATGTCATCCATGTAGACAAGCTGATTCAAGATTGAATAAAATTGCCAATATTGAATAAAATTGTTGAGAGGAAATTTTAGTTTCAGCCCTTTCAATGGAATTTAATTTTAAATGATCTTTTTTTTAAGTGACAAAAATAAAAAATGTAATTTTAAATGCCTAGCAATTTTCAGATGCCACTTCACTAATGGGATGAGATCCCTTTGATGGGTTGTGATGGCTTCAATTTTTATCCCTGAGTGGGATATGGGAAAACCAAAACACCCTATTTTCTAGTGGCAATGTTTTTGTAAAGCCACTTTATTCCATGAGTATGTCACAACATTAATATGTCAATGTTGTCAGCGTAACATGGAATCATGGGAAATGGGCATGGAACACCGATACGCCCAGATCCACTCCTCCCGTGAAACTCCCGTCTAGTGAATCAAGGTTGTTTTCTGTTCACGCATCCCACTGCATGCCATTGAACATCGTCTGCCCATACATACATCATACATACATCATGGTTTGAAATTTTAATTTCAAATTCACTTAATGGGCGGAATTGATTTGAAGTTCGGCTTAATTTTAAAACCATGGAATGGGAGGGGAATCAGGGGTTACCGAAGTTGAGAAATGCAGGGTGCATGTCATGGGAGATGGAGTATTGAGGGCTGTGGGTAGTATTTCTTGGGTGTAGACTATTTTGGGACTACCATGTTACATATAACTCTACTCGAAAACACATATTCTAAGGGCTAGGTGTTCTTTCTAGAATTTCGACTTTAAAATGGTTAGTGGGATGTCACGAAGATAAACTTGCTTTGATTGCTTCGATAATCTATGCTTGCTTCTTTGGAGCATGCACAACCTAAAAATAGAACAGGTTGAACAGGGGTGTTGCTTTCTTTGCAGCAATGTAAGGTGATTCATCCATCAGGGTAGGCCAACTTTAAGTAAAACCCCTGCTTACCTAGACAATGAGCCGACTTCTTGTAAAAATGATATGAGTTATGATTCTCACAAAGAACTCGTCCCCTTCACCGGAATAATAAATATAGAAAACATCAAAATTCTCATAACGTTCACTTTCTCTGCACCTCGTTCGCTTAGTTGATACAATGCATAGATGGGTTCTTTCTTCTCTAATTGAATATTACTTTGTTGAATAGGATTGGGCCAGTTCCCTTGTTTAGTCTTATGGAAAGGCACTCTCAATGGGGAGGGTATGACCTATTCATCCTTCATTCTTTTATATTTATTTGCCAAAAGAATAGCTGCATTCATTCAAGGGAGGAAGAAATTAGGGATAGTAGCCATCAGCGATTTTGGAATATGCTCATCCCACTTATAGAAGCAATAGGGTCTTCCTCCTATCTACACTGAAAAAACTCATCGCTTCGTTTGGATTATTAGATGGGAACCATAATGAAGCTAAGTTAAATTATTTATGATTATTTATCAGATTAAGATGCTAAGCCTAGCAAGAATCACTATGTTTCGTGACGGTCAATCACAACTAATAAGGGGAGGCATGGCATATGATCTGGTAGGAAGCCAAATACAAGCATGTTCAACAGCAGAGCATTACCAGTGAAGAATGTTTAATTCTAGATTTATAGAGTCAAAGATAGATCAATCAAAATTCATTTTTAATTCTGGATTGATAGAGTTAAAGATAGATTTAATCTCGTATAAAACTCGTAAAAGTTTTGAAAATGAGAAAAGAAAATAAAAGTTAGTCTATTTTTTAATAAAATATATTCAAAATTATCTTTTGAAATATTATGTTTTCTTAATTGTAATTGATTTTGAAATGTGGACAATCTATTAATTAAGAATAAAAAATACCATAACATCAACAATGTCGTTATACCAAGAAGCATCAAATATTTTGGACTACATTCCACTCAATCATAAGATGTTAGCACATATCTTTGTTATCCCACTTTGTTATGTCTCC
>LPNX010467306.1:286111-358721 GCA_001517045.1 Pseudotsuga menziesii | reverse complement strand
TATTTTTGTGCTTATTCATTGGTTAGTGCAGGTGAGGTTTTTCTAGGGTCTTGGGCCCTAGGACCCGGCAGTGAGATTTGGTCAGCAAAAATTAAATACAAAATTCCTACTGCAGCAACCGCTCATCACAATTTATAGTAAATCCCATTGTAATTGATGATTGACACTACAGTCTATGCTGACAAATTCACATGCTGTGACATCTATTCCTCGCATCAAATGGCTCATCCTCCATCTGTCTTCTTTCTTTTCTACACATCTACCATACACACAGAGCTTAACATGTTGCATTATAAACATGCAACTGCCCAAATGTTCTTCTTTCTTGTCTACACATCTACCATACATGGAGAGTTTAACGTGTTTCATTATAAACATGCAACTGCCCAAATGTTCCTCAAAGGTTCTTTTCCAATCATGCATCTAGTGTGAATCCTAGCCATCTTAACTATTTCTAGCCTATTTTCAATTCTTTTTTTCTATAGCTTTTGCAAATGTGTTGTGCCAATAATTGCCTGATCTCGGGTCTCTTTTTGCATCGCCCTTCGCGACTGTTTCTATCCCCCTATCGTGCAGGCCTCTGATCGAAATGGATTCAACTTTGGTAGTTTTCGAGTGAGACGATACACCAATACATTTTAGTGTTCTGCAAGCTCCAAGTGTAGCCATTTCTGATTCATAACAGGTATTTCTCATTACCTTATCGCATTCCCTTTAATTCCAGGTTTTTATCTCCTCTGGGAAATGAAGTAGCACTAACAAATCCTAATGATCCCATGGTTTGGTACAGTCATGATACAATAGATAGGTTATAAACTGCTTGAACTAGGGGAAATCCAATACTGCCAATTTTGAAGGTTTTACACCGAACTAGTATGAAATCTTCGTGGCTGTGTGAGTTGAAGCCAAAAAGCTCGTTCAAAAAACCCGCCCATACATGTCGCTAGATACCATGACCAAGGAGAATGAATCATAGGTAGGAAAATGAGTGGAAGTTCATACTATTTTTTTGTTACTCTATTCTTCAGAAACAACACAAAAATAAAGACAAGTTTTAAAACAAAGAAGAAGAAAGAAAACTAGTTCTAAGATTCTTATTTTGTACTAAAGGTGCATACACTCTTACATAACTGTTCTAATGGTAGAGATCATGAAATTATTCCCCTATGAATTAGATATTCTACACTATCTCCATAATCAATGAATATGTGAGCAGAGATGAACAACTTAGATATTCGACACTATCTCCATAATCAATCAATATCTGAGCGGGGATGACTAACTTTGAGCAACTCTCTTCTTGTTGGTTTGGTTCTTGTAGATTGCAATATGTTAGTGGAGATGAAGGGAAACCCTTAGAATGTTGATTATGAAGCAACATGCCTTCCATCGGTCAGAACAATCACTTTTAGGTGTACTCGCCTTGCGTTGATATGTTGGATTGGATGTATAGCGTTCAACTTAGAAGGGGGAGGTCACAAGTACTTGCGAGTCATTTAAGCTTTGCTACGTTAGGGGAGACACTTAAAAGGAGCCTGTCATTAGTTCCCATGGATTTATATCCCTTGGAAGGTCCATTGGGCATGAAAGAGAAATAACAATCGAGTCAGCCGGAAGTTGTCCGCAACGATGCCAGAGTGGAATTCATTGAAGCTTCCATTGATATGGCTTTCCAAGACATGGAAAATGAAGATTTTTGGTACAAAATATTTCTCAAAAAACTCAACCCCATGCATGATGCTGACCATAGTTTCAACCATGAAAGATACGACACGCCGCTTCTCTCCATACAGGTACTCAAAACGCTCTTGGTTCTTAATTAACGCAACTAGTTCGCACAAATCCTCTGCACAAATTGTCGCACAAATCCTCAGTTGGGTTTATCTAGGTTAGGTTTTTTATTTTCCACGCACACTTGGATGTACAATGTGAACATACTGCCTCTCTAGAGCCCAATAATATTAAGTGACTGCATATTTCTAAGCGAAATTGATACTGCAGGTCACTTATTTTCGAGGAGGTGGTGGAATTTATGTGGGAACCACTCTTCATCACGTTATAGCAGACGAAAATTCATTTTGGCAGTTCATGAAATGCTGGGCGGAGCGTAGCAGAGGATTCCCCATTTCAAAGAATTTTCCAGAAAACATGATAACAATCTTCAAGTGGAACGAGAAGAATTGCACAATACCCAACATCTCTTGGAGGACTGAAGAAGTAGTAACCGATAGGATTAAGGGTGCGCATATTTTCAAGTTTTTCCTGGACGATTTGCTGCCCATTAAATCAGAATATGAGACTCATGAATCAGATGCTGCTGGCTACGCCTCGTTGGAGAATACTGATGAGAACAGTTTTATGAGCCCCATCAAAGACAAAACAGACCTCAAAATATCAACTTTTCATTTCAGTGAACAAATGATTTAGAAATTGAAGGAACAAACTCGGCCCCTCTCTTCATTTGTGGCAGTCGCTGCACATTTTTGGAGATGTGTAGTGAAAGCTTGATGGATCCCAGAAAAAGAGATCATTTTTTTTGGATTGCTTGCTGACTATAGAAGTCAGGTAAACCCTCCCTTACCTCATACATATTTTGGGAACTGCTTGTGGGTAGGCTTTGCCTAGACTACGGTCCAACAGCTACTATGTCAATATATTTGCTTCGCTGCGATTCTCATCCATGAAGTCATAAGCTCCTGCACATACACATAGATTAACTATATGATTGATTTCCTTAGTGAATCTCCTGGCGACGGCATCATGCGTATACTCAGTCAGGTTAGATCTGTAGCCCGCTATGGTATGAACGTAGTGAGCTCTCACAAATTTCCCATTTACAAAATAGACTATGGATGGGGAAAACCAGTGAATGTCCAGGCTGCATCCATTTCTGAAATTGGAGGCATGGTTTTACTTCCCACAAGAGATACGGAAGGAGGAGGAGGAAAGAGTATTGATGTCTCTACTTGCCTCCCCAACCATCATATGAAAACACTTGAGTAGCTTCTCATGAGCATCACCGATTGAATTCCTTACCTTATTCCAATTGAATTCCTTTATCTTACCATCACTCTTCATGAAAGTGAATACCGGATCAGGTCTCAATATCTGTATGTTTGTTATGTTACTATTTTTTTTTTGAGTTTGTTTTAATTTTGGAGATTAAAGTTGTTATCAGAGCATACTTTTTCCACTTATTTTCTGAACTTTGAAATATGTGTACTTTATAAAAATGAATAACATCTTTACAAGAAAGTATAGAAATGGTAATAGTTAGTCAAATATAGGAAGAACTTATAACAATTAGTCAAACACAGAAAGAGATTAATTTCATGAATTGCGAATATGAATTTTTCCAACCCTATTTTGAAACACAGAAAGAGCTTAATTTTTCAAACACAGAAACATCTTAATTTCATGCACTGCTAATACGAATAAGAATGGTTTGCGATTTAATTCATAAGGTCATCCACCCATTATTACTATTCGTAAAAGTAGTGTATCCCTATAAATAGGAGCAATATTGGAACAGGGTCCAACCTCCCTAACGGTGGACAGATCGGGTGGGCATGGCATATAGTGGAGAAAAGCCCATCAACAAGACTCTAGTAGAGGAATACTAGTTGAACACCACTTATGTTATTCAAACCACCACTTATTCTTTCATCGATTCTTTGTTTTGATAGAGTGATGCATGGTTTACTGAAAATGTAATAGCTATAAAACAATGTTTAGCACAAACATAAAATTGCGGGGTCTCTAATATTAGGTAAATTTCCAACTTCTTTCTTTATTATCTAGAGCATATGTATAACTGTAATGATCGCATATGTATAATTGTAACATCCTCTCAACAATTTCCATCGAAATAGGGTTTTTTTGGCTCATATTTACCAATAGTTACTTGGTAATCAAGGATTTGTCAATTCAGATCCAATTCGTGAGTTCTATATTTTTATTTTGGATAGAATTCATATTTGAAAAGAGGACCTGTCTCTAGTTAAAGTGGATCTGGAGCCGAATAATAGAATAGTTGTAGATTTTCAGAGAGTAAGTTCCAATGCAAGGAAATGATACCCTAAAGTCGGGATTTGGGAATCGATTCCTTCCATAAGAACCATTTCTAGCACCACTCGAAAAACGATTAAAAGGAAAGGGTTTTTCACTATTTCCTTGACTATGGGGAAAGGGAGAGAGTGGCACACGAACCTAAATAAACCATAAGAAAAAAACCTAGCTTAGCCTACCTTGCAATTTGCATTTATGAGAACAAGCAAAGAGAACAACAAAGAGAGGAATGGCTTTTCTTTTCTTAGTTCTGATTTCTTGTTTGGTATTCAGTTTTAAGTGACACCTCCAGGACTCCATTCCATTTGCGCATTAAAGACTCAAGGGAAGTGACTTGGTACAGTGATAGCTGGCTGAAGCTCAGTCGAGATGAAGCTCGGGTTGATATTTAATGCAGTTCAAATATCTATAAGTATCCGGGTTAATATTTAATGCAGTTTATCCGAAATAAATTGGAATTATCTGGAGATGGGTATAATAAGGATCCTTACATTTATATAATTTCAAATCATATTCAAATTTAATAGTTACGTAATTAATAGTTGAAAACAAACTTGCACCTTCTCTCACAATAATGTGTAGCAATGTCAGGGACATTGCTACCTCATGAATCTCGTTAGCTCATGAATTTGCAAAGCATTTTGAAGTCCCTCCTCTTGAAAACAATAGTTAAAATAAGATGTTAAAACATCACCCCCTTAAATTTTATATTTGAAATATTTGTTTTACAACTACGAGCATCCCTTACATGTGTTAAAATCTGATGCACATCTCTGTAAATTCATGATCAAAAGGTGGCATTATTTCTTATTTATTTTTCTAAAAAATCTGATTTATTTTTATAGAGAATCTCATGCACATTAGTGTAAATTCATGGTAAGAGAGGTGGCATTTTTATTTATTTTTAAGTGGTTATTGACATATTTAAACAAGTGAAATAGAAGCAAGGGTGCTTATACCTGCCTCTTAGAAATATTTTATTGTGATATTGTATATAGTTTAAAGTTAAAAGTTAAAGAAATTATGAAACATTCAAACTTGAAACAATGTATTACTTGTTGCCATGGTACTTATATTTCTATGTGAGATTGCTTGTTGTTTATAGGTTGTTGCATTACTTGTTACTTCTTGTAATTGTCATTGTTTATATTTCTATGTGTATATCAATTAATTAGTTATTAAGTAAGTCCTTGAAATTAAAGATCCAAAATGAGTTTACTTGTCTTTGTGAATAGGAGAGCTTTTGCCACTACCAATAGTTGAGATAAGCAACATAGATGCCTAGTACTTGGCTCTTAAAAATAGTTTAATAAATATTACATAAGAAATGGATATTGAATAACATTAACAATGTTGAATGCCTAATAAATACTTAACAATATAGATATTAAAAATGTAACAACAATTGGAGATTTTGAAAAATCTGAATTCCAATGTAAGCACCAACTATTACAATGAAACTTTCAAGAAGATAATTCTTTAAAAACATAGAATGTGTGGCATTGTTGTATATAAATATATGCTAATCTTATAAAAAATAATAATAAAAGGAAATATTTACAAGTGTTTATAAAAATAATGTTATAGACATTGAAAAAGAAAAGATATTTGATTATATAAAATTAAAACAATAATAAGAAAAATATGATGTATAGCTTTATTATGTTTTATTATAAAAAAAAATTAATATTTTAATTATTATTAAAATAAAATGGTATAATATTAACATTTGATATTTATTTAAAATAATTTTTATTAAAATTACAATTTTAAATTTATAGATTTATTATGTTTTATTATAAAAATAAAATTAATATTTTAATTATTATTAAAATAAAATGGTATAATATTAATATTTGATATTTATTTAAAATGATTTATATCTAATAAAAAGTGTAGATATAAAAAGTGACATGAAATTGTTGTAAGTTAACTTATAAGATTAGGTTTGGATTTTTTAACTTATAAGTGAAAGCATGAGGCATGCCACCTCATATCCACAAAAATGTGTTTCATAAGGCATACCACCTCATAACCACAAAAAGATGTGCTTCATGAAGCATACAACTTTATGCAATAAAAGAAATATCACCTCATATCTATACACAAAAAATATGCTTCATAAAACATACTACCTTGTATAATAGAAAACATGAGACATACCACTTCATATCTACAAATAGATGGTCTTTATGAGACAAGCCACCTTATGTAATAGAAAACATGCCTCATGAAATCACTCCTTATATAGCTAGAACATGCCTCATGAGACAAACTATAACATTAAGAATAACATCAAAAACAACAACAAAATTATAAAAAAGGAAACATCTAATATAATAAGGCTATCATTTGAAGAGAGAGAAAATTTGATATAAAAAAACCAAATATACAAAATTTTAACAAATTGCTTTATACCCATAGAAAATAATAATTTTAACAGAAAAATGGATTGTATATATTGATCAAATGAAATATATCAATAAAATATATCAATATATGCCATGGAGGATTACCTTATTTTAAAAAAAAAAATAACAATAATTCCATGGAACATTTAATCTTTATATAAAATTCATGTTAAAAACACTAACATCAAAAATGATATTGACTTTAAAATGCTTTGGATATATCAATATAAAAGTTATATATGATAATATACTCTCTAAATTAAATGCATGGTATGTTTCTCCAAATTAAATGCATCTTATATTAAATATCTTTTATATTTAAGAATACTTAATCTTTATTAAAAAAACCATGTTACAAAGTGTTTTTTTATTTAAAAACTATAAATAATAAATAAAAGATATACCATTTATATTTCTGTAGTGGAGACAGTGGAGAGTTTGGAGACCGATACATCAGCAACGTGGTTTTTACTTTTAACGAAAAGCATCTCCACTTGGCTTGACAAAGGTGATCTCCACATGCGGAATATACAGCTGTAGATTGCATGCCACCGTCTTGTAGTCATCAAATCCCATCTCTGCCTGTTAGTTCTTTATTTTCTTGTTCACCACGGACTATGCAAAATTCCCACCAAATCCCATCTCTGCCTATCAATTATTTATCTTGTTCACCACGCACTACGCAGAATTCCATCCATTTATTCCGCGCTTTGATTGATCTCCATCTCCTAGATTAGTAAAGATTTGGGATTATTTATTTTCTTTTTCGCAATCTATTTATTTGGCGCTTTGACTGATCTCCATCTCTTGGAGTAGCATACCTTTGGGAGAAGAAAGATTGCAGGAAATTTTCGAGATTTATACGACAAATTAAGTTTGCAAGCGATGTCGTCAAGTTCATTACTGAAAATTAATGTTGGATTTCCCATGATTGTTATAGGGTATAATCATGACAAATTTATCAAGGCTGGAAGGTGATCTCTTTGTTACTGCTTAATGACTTTTTATCTATCAATATATAGTTTTTTTGGGCTTAATAATTTTTTATTTATCTACACATTCTTCTCTATTTATATGTATTAATTAGTGCAGAAGAATTTATGGAGTCCTAGCGATTCTATAATATTTCATTGATTTAATTAGGCCTATAGGTGTTTATATGGTATAATTTTGGGTTTGCTCGATTTGGAGGAAATCGATGCTGCCATTATAGGTGAAGATCTTGATCCACCACTATTGTTTCCGGACTGTTGAATGCATTGAAATTCATGTACCAAAGACACCATCGATTTGCATAACCTGTCATTTATTGATGTTGTATTTTCTGTTTTTTTTATGGTGTACACTAGCTGCCATTACCGGAGGTTTTGGGTGGTTCCTGATGTTGAGATATCAACTCGAAATGGAAATTGCGGTTTCATTTAATTGAAGAGAGATTGCATGATCGTTAAGAGCAGTCAACGATTTGATTTGATACATTGTGACATCGAAGATCTGCAGCAGTTGGCAGGAAAGAGATGCTAGAGCTTCAGTTGTTTTCCAGAAATTGTTCTGGTCGCTGCATTGTTTAGACAGAATTATCAAATTCACAGCTGGTGCTCAATAAAGGAATTACATTTTAACACGGATTTTTTGCATCAAATAATTTCGAGGAAGGCATTTCGGGACATGCAAATTATCAATGGTGAGCACCTTCCTTCCAACATTACATTCGTGCACTAATTCAAAAGACAAAAACATATTTTATTTCTGCATGGACTCAGAGAATATTGGTGTGCTGGTGTAGTGTGATAGATAAAGCATGTGTGTCACTGGTTCGATCTATTAAACAAGCGTCGAAATAGAATCCTAGAAATCAGATATGAGAAGTGAGTTGTTGAGATGGAGTGTACAAGACAAGAGTTGGTGAAGATCAAGGAAAAAGCGATAGGTGTTGGGAACCAGTGCAGCAACAGCGTGCTTGTGGAATACATGTTGATGGTGTGACTAAGCAGCCACTGTAGTGCTGCTAGAAGAAGATCGTTGTGTGTGAGGGAGTGATTGAGCTAATTGAGTGGTTGTTTTCCAGTACTGATCAGTGTTTTGAAGTGCAGGTGTGGAGGAGAGGAGAAGACTGAATTAGGAGACTTAGCAGCTGTGTTAAAAATTAATTCCAATTGACACATTTACTTTTATATCACCTTATTGAAGTCATATCATCTTTCTATCATGTGGATGTATCAGTTGGTATTGGGAGCCTTTAATGTCTAGTTTTTCAAAATACTTTAGTCATTTATATTTCTACAGGATCATGCTCATTCGTTATTTATATAAATCTTATGTTCATGGTTAATAGAATATAATGGTTCCTGAGCGTTTGGCCACCTTGTCTATTTCCAGTTTTGTTTTCACGCTTTGCCATTCCTACAATTGGTATCAGAGCGCAGAGTCCAGGAACTCAAAGTTTCCTGGCTTGTAGTGCCCAAAAAACAGAGTGTAGACATAGAGTACCCCACCTTTGCTCTACCTAGGGTTGAGATATTGAGTGGACTAGTGCAGTTGGAGACGACTGACTAGCGTGAATAGATGAAACTGCCAGCTAGAGTGTTAGTTGAGAAATCCCTTGCTACAGTTGGGGAAAATCCCTTGCTACTGTCAGAGTGACCTTCTCGGTTGTCTAAGTTTTTCGCTGGTCAGACCTTGTTGAAGGACCCACAGTTATTTGTATTTTGGTTGAGAGTTGGTCTCGTTGCTCCTTCCGTGAGTGAAGTCAGCCATGGTTCTGTCATTGAGTGAATACTCCGATGGATAGTTGGAGAAGTCACTCGAGTGACCCAATATTTCAATTGCTTTTGTTGCGGATTAAAAACTCAAAGCGCAATCCTCTCCGTCATCTGCTGCGAAAGGTCAGCTCTGCAGATCTTGGTCGTTTTAATTTTTGGGCACATGCATGTGATTAGAGCACTGTAGATACTGAAGTCTTTCTGGTGTATTGGAGAGCAAACCCCCATGTCCTTTGAGGACTCACTGCGACCTGTGCAAAGAGGAGAACCCGCGCACCTCTTGAGACCTCGGATGGTGTGAACAGATGGCAATGGGAGATAATTTTGATTTTTTTAATTTTATTATTATGACGTTATTTTGCCACATGTCAACTCAAATCCAGATAGCAAATCCCAATGTCGACCTCCTATCCACCAATCAGCTCTTTACAAAAATAGTTTTTTAACAAAATTAAAAAAAATATTTTACAAACCCCTAAGTCATACTTTCACAAAACAGGTTTAATTCTTTAAAGCTGCATCAAAACAGGGCAACTAATACCCAAAGTCAAAAGAGTTTGACTTCGATAGATTACAATATACCTGCTGAGGCAGGTATAAAAAGGCATTTTAATTTGGATATTTTATTTGGTTTGGGATATTATCAATGCTTTGAGCATTGAAGTTAATATAAAGATGATCATTTTGATTTAACTACCTGGTCATATAAATAACTTTTTACAAAATTTAGTTTTGTTCAAAGATTTATTATTATTAAATCTTTAATTAAAATATTTAGTTATTAATTTTTCTCTTGTTTAAAAATTTAATACTATTAATTTTTTAATTGAAATATTTAATTATTATTAATTTATTTTAGTTTTAATTGATTTAAATATAATTTGTTTTGAATTTTTATATTAAAGTTGATATTGTAAGTTTTTTACTTAATTTTTTTTAAATATAATATATCAATCCAAGTTTAGTACAAAATTACAGTTAATTGAAAATTCAAAGAATTGATTATGCAATATTTCTTTCTTAAATCATTTTTACTATATATTTCATCCACCATCCATGAATTTTATGTTCATCTCAACCATTGCTACAATTTGTTTTTTCAAAAGAGTGAAAAACACAAATCTCACGCTATCTAAATTTAAAATATAAATCAGACCTCCACTCACTGGGCTTTCATAACTCTGAATTCTGGTAAACACAAAGTATTTTATAAAAATCTTTGTATATTTTTTTTTAAATAAGGTTATATTATTTAATTCAATATAAATAAAGTTATTGCCAGTAATGGTATGTTATTTTTGTATATAATAACTTTAATGTATAAATTAAGTGGTATTTATATAAATATTGTTATTTTTTAAATATATATATATATATTTTTTTTTAATATAAAATTTAAAATATTTTATTATTTTTAACATGTCTATAAAATTATTTTTTAATTTTAATTATAAATAAGTTAAAAATTTTAAAAGAAAATGTTTTATATTTTAAATTTAAATAAATATAAATTATAAGATGAATTAAAAAGTGTATTAATTTTTAATTATTATTATTATTATTTAAATATTTAATTTAGATATTTTTCCAATATATATGAGGAGAGGTCAATACAAGCAATTCAAATTCATGACTCTCTCTAACATAAATTGAGGATTGATTTTTGTATTTTATTTTAAAGTATATTTATAAAAAAATGAAAGTGAAGATCATGGACATTCTTTATGAATCCTCTACCAAAATAGGTGGAACCATGAGCACTATTTACAAAACCATGAATGGTGCAAGTGAAACTATAAGTGTTTTTTATATAACCTTAAATAAAGCTGGTTGAACCATAAACATTTGGTCGTGGAAAAAAGAGCATTGTGTTGTGGAATGTAATGTCCACAAAAATTAAAAAGAAAATTATTAGGCTAGTCAAAACTAGCTATGTTGGACATTATTTGAACTTGCAGAATGTGTCATACTCTATTTATAATGTTGTATTGTCTTAAGCTGTTCTTATGTCTTGCTTTCATGTTTTGAGATGTGTTTATTACTGTATTTACTTTCATCGTCGTGATGTTGATTATTATAATGTTCTATGGTTATGCATTGATGTGTAAATTACTTATTGATTACATACTTCATGGATTATAACATGTGCTTAGTGTTGTATACACGATTCTAACTTAACTTTGTTATTGGACAAAGGGGTGGAGTGGCGGGACTAGTTTTCCTTGTAACCACCCGAGAGATAACAATTTCTACTTGTCACATCAAGATTACTTAGTTCTAAAGAACTAATGCATTTATGTCCCCTTTGCGTGCAAGTGGACTTGGCGACACAAAACTGTTTATAATGCTTAATGGTCATATTGTCTGTTTAGTCACTAGCACTCATTTCTACAGATCTATCCTAGTGACATTTGTTGGATGATAAATATATTAGGTAGGATAGTTTACTAGCCTGTGTTGCACGAGATGTTGTGATTGTACTTATGGAATTTGTATGACACTTAGTTACTATGGTATAAAGGCTTATAAAGTTGTTTTATGCTTTAACCTAGTCTTAGTGTAAAGTTTTCATAGTTGGAAAAGGATTTGTAAAAGCATTCGCCTATAGTATTCCATGGCATATTTGGTATGCCATGGACTTATGGATTAAGGCTGAAGTAATTCGATACATAATTAGGTTTATAACTTTCATGTTGATTTGGAACAAAGTTTTAACATAGTGGAAAGAACTATAGGATTATGGTTGTAAATGTTAATGGAGGACAAGGTGGAGAGACCAATGTGCCTTGGGAAGAGTGGAAGCCAAGCTTAGCTCATGCAGTAGTTTGTTTTATTCACAGCCTTGTTGCTTGTGCTCTTTTCCTGAACGGTGTGAAGGAGTGAAATTTTGATGGCTTAACGAGTATGTGGATGGTCTGGTTTATTAGCATCTTTTGTTGATTTGGTTTGGATAATTGCATACTTCTCATCGTGACCTTGCTCTGTGTTTGCAGGCTGCAGGGTGTGGCAAAAAAGAGTGTGGTTCGTAGCTCGTGGGTCGTAGCTGTGGAAAATTATGTGGGCAAAGCCATACCTATTCAAGTAAGCCTATATTACAATTGTTTACTTGTTCCCTTGTTTCTTCATGGTTAAGATAATATTATTTCTTGCTATGGGTTTGGATGCTTGGCTCTAGTTTTCTAATGGCTGTGTTTTGGGATGGGGTCTGATTGTAATTTTTAATGGATAGTGCACTTGTAATGCAATGGGATTGGGGTTTTTCTTGTTGGGGTTTTAATTCCTTTGGGCCCGAACTTTAATGTAATGGGATTTAATAATGGGTACTCTATGCAATGAAAAGGGCCTGGGTACTCTTGACAAGGTTTGTGTATCTGTAAAAAAAATTTGATTATCTTACTGGTGGCAACACCATTGCTTGCAATGGTGCAATGGCCGAGTTTGAATGACTGTGAAACTCCTTATTGAAGTTTTTAATGACTTTGTTTATATATACATGCTGTATTTTCATACTGTGTCAATTTCATAGTTATTATTCTTAATGGACTATGTGGATTCACAAACATTGCTTTGGTTAGTTGTATAGGTCAATGCATGACATCGTTATGGTTTTGGGGCCATGTCGTATATGTCATTGATATTTCCCTCCATTGTAGCTTTGATAGCATATTGGATACAGAATTACTGTTTATGTTTATGCCATATATTTAACGATATAAGAGTCGACTGCAGGCATAACCCTTTGTTGTCAGTCATCGTCGTTGCAAAATGTTGACCAAGTTGTAGCATTGATATTTTTATTTAAATGTTTGGTTATGTAAGAGGTTGAGGGCCATAGTTGCAGCATGTATATTTTATATGGGTCCTTTTGACCTCTGTGTAAAGAATTTATGTTTTTAATTATTGCGTGCATATATGTAATATAGTGTGTATTTTGATTAGTGGAAAAGTTACAGCATGAGGAAGAGTTTAAGTATCGAATCCTACAGGATTCATCACTGTTTATTTGTAAATAAAATAGACCCTATAGGAATTGATATTGGGTCATTTACAGTGATGAGGGTTTAAAATTATATGGATTCGATTCATGATTAATGTCCAGAGGAATCGATCCTGTGACCTCTGTGCAATTATATTTATTTTTAATGAATATTGTACTTATTATTTGGGTTGCTTTATTGTGTTGGCATTTTCGTTATGACATGTGAATCTTTATAGTGCGGTTTGTAAGTATTTAGGGGTTTGATTTGTTATATTTGAAATGGATTATTTATGTGGATGATTGGCTTACTACATTATCAAATCGTGGATGTAGTTGGTAGTAATATTATATAGTGTGTTTTAATTATGGAATATTGATGAAGCATAAATTGTGGACCATTAGATGGTCTCGATACTTGTTCTGTAGATTTGATTTATGATAAAGAATAATGCTTAACCTTTTTCTTAGTAGGAATATAATGATAGAGACCCCGATAGGTCTTCGCTGGTTTTTATCTTAGCTTTAATACTTTGAATTTATGATTATTCTTAGATATAGAATACTAAGTTTAGAATATTGCTTAATTAGGTTAGGGTTCTATTTATACCTCATATTAGTTAATTGTATTTTATATTTATGTGTTTTATAAATCTTTATCTAAATTAGTCTTTTACTTCTAAGCATAGCTCTACTGAAAATATAAAATCTTCCAATGGAGTACATAGGTAAATAAACACATAGGCCCTGTTAGAAAAAATCCTAGGTATTAGGAAAAACAAAGTTTAAGATGTTAATAAAACATAACTGAGTATAGAAGAAATAAATCCTATCTATTTCTTAGACATGAATTAATCTGGAGACTAGGGTTTATAGATACATTTGTAAACCCTTAAATATTTATGAGAGGAAACAATTATAAACATGGGGTTAGAGATATAATCATAAACACTTGCATATTTTGACGAGAGATTATACTAGATAATGAAATAGGAAGTCAAGAATATCATACCTCAAAGTGAGGCTATTCCAATGGCTGAAACCTACACACTGAAATACCTAGCATTAATAATTCAGAGAAAGATCGGACCTCTATATAGATGACCGAATCACTTGGGAACTACCACGTTCCACCCAACCATGACCTAGAACCATTCCTGGTTTTAATCTGCATCCCCTCAAGCTGGTTCCAACATGCAAGTAGCTTAGAGATCAAAAGGTAAGGCTTCCCTAACTGGTGTATCACATCTAGATCAGTTCTCCCTTTTCCTCTTAGGAAAATTTTTCTACAAGAACTCTCTTGAGAATAATCAGGCAAAATAATGACTCCAAAAGTATGGAAGAGATCCCCAAGCCTCTCTTTTGCTTAGGACCTTATTAACAGAATTTTCATTCAAAGAGGAAATTAAATCAAGAATCATTTGATTTCTTGATTTAACCCTTTTTATTATTATTTAATTTAGGTACTTTTAATATTTTAACTTAGGATCTTTTAACTCGTTCCTAATTGGACCTTTGTTGGTATTATGATATTTAATTTTCTCTTACTACTAATAATAATAGATGGAACTTTTTCTTCTTTCTTACATTATTAATATTATTACTATGTGTACTCTTTATACATACCCCGCATAAAAATATATAATAATATATTGTTTGTTAGCATTTGTCTTAGGGTATCACATATTGTGATCCTTAAACTTATGACACTTTCTTCATTAAGGTCATCACGTAGGTAGTTAGGTCTATTAGGCTAGGCAACTCTAAACAACCTTGCATGTTGGATTCCCTCTATAACATGGTAGTTATTTAGTACTTGCTGAGATCCATAAATTCAAGATTTGATTTAATCACTTATAAATAAGTTAGATGAGATCAATATTTTACTTGAGTCGTTTTCACTTGGAAATCATGAATTATTTTTAGTAACTCCTAGCGGTTATCCAAAGCCCATACTCAACGCTATAATCAAGGAGTTACAAATTTAGTGCAATTCCATATCTCCTCGCTCAACACTAATGCTAGGATGTACTTGTAGGATACACCTAGGGATACAGTGGCCAAGTATTCGATGTTCCAGAGATTATGCTCAACATCAACATGGAAGGATCGAGGTCTTATGCCCAACACTTCAAATTTATCTTTTCATGTTTCCAAAGATTCCTGCTCAACACAAATGTCTAAAAAATCATGTTCTCTAGTGCTTCTCGCTCAACACAAATATAAGTACTCATGTACTCTAGATATTATTTCTCAACACAAAAAATCAATTTACCCATGTGCTCTAGAGCTCCTCACTTAACAATATCATCAACCCTGTGCTTCAGGGTCCACGTCTAGCACAAGCAAACATATATACACCATATGCAATTGGCTTACCCCCAATATATCAAACAAATCATCGTGTTCATATGCAGTGGGGTATTTGACCCAGTATATCAAAATAAACATCAAGGTAACATCATAATCAATGGGGCTCATGCCCATAAGTGTTAGGTACAAAATTCAGGATATTACATCCCTCCCATCTTAGAACAACACTGTCCCTAGTGTTCTAGGGGCTCAGAATGAAGTCATGAAACAAGGTAGCGTAAGCCTTTCTCATGGTGGATTCATTCTCCCAAGTCGCCTCACTAGCTTTAAAGTGCTTCCATTGCACTTTCAACTAGAATGTGGTGCACTTCTTGAGCTGCACCTCTCTTTTGTCCAATATATGAAAATATTCATGGGAAAATTCTCCTTCAGGTCCCACCTACAATAAGGACCAATCAATAACATGTTTAGTATCATAAACATATTTATGTAATAAATATGCATGGAAAACATTATGAACTCTTAAGTGAGAGCATAATGCTAGTTCATATGACACTAGGCTATCCCAAGGAACCAGTGTTCTACACTTTTGTCCATAGAGCACCTCAAAGGGGCTCATTTGGTCGGATGTCTGAGAACCATTATTATATGGAAACTCTGTGATATGCAGGTAGTCTTCCCACTTGGTGGGGTTGTTCATGAAATACATCCTAAGCATGTCCTCAACAATCTATTTTACCCTTTATGTTTTCCCATGTGTCTCCGGGTGATAAGAAGTAATAAAGTTCAACTACATCTCTAATCCAGAGAATAAATATCTCCAAAATTTTCCAGTAAACTTAGTATCTTGATTTGAGATGATTTCCTTAGGTATCCCATGCAATCTAAATATCTCCTTCAAGAAGATATCAAAAATGTGTACTGCCTTGTAGGTCGACTTCACTGGAATGAAGTGTATTGCTTTTGAAAATTTGTCAACTACTACAAAGATAGAATCATTTTGTTTCTTAATCTTAGGTATAGCAATGATAAAATCCATAATAATGACATCCTACTTCCATTCCAGAATGGGTAATGGATGCAACAATCCTGAAGGATGTTGATTCTCAACTTTGACCAGCTAACAGTCTTGACATTTCGCGATAAATAACGCAACAACGGCCTTTAACTTAGTCCATAAAAAGCGTCTCTTAATGAAGGATATCATCTATTGATATCCTATATTCCTCGAGTAGGGTGTCTGATGAAATTCCATGAGGATGCTGAACCAAACGTCCCCTCCTTCTAGAATGTACAATCTCTCCTTGGATCATAGCATTCTTGCTTCATCTACCTTGTACTCCTTTTGTTGTTGAAACAACCTATCCTCTTCAACTTTCTTGAGGATTTCTACATAGAAATGGTCAACTATGTTTTTTGTTCTAATCCTCTTGTGTAAATATGAATCATTTTGACTTAAAGTCACCTCATATATCATATGAGTTCATCTACTCAAACCATCAGCAATCTTTTTCTCTTTTCCCTTATATGCTCTAGCTCTAAATGGTACTCATTAAGGAAATCCAACCATCTCACTTGCCTAACATTTAGATCCGGTTGCTCAAATAAAAAATTCAGACTCATATTGTCTTTCTTTAGACAAAATTTCCTTCCCATGAGGTAGTGCCTCCACATCTTCAAAGCATGGATAATGGATACTAAACCAAGATCATGCGCGTGGTAGTTTTTTTCATGTTCTTTTAACTTTCGCAATTCATAACATATCACATTATCGTTCTACAAGAGGAATCTTTCAAGTCCTTCCTTTCTTGCATCCGTGAAAACAACAAAATCCCCATCAGGATCCGCAATTCGTAGTATCGGTGTGGTTGTCAAAAGATGCTTAAGCTTTTGAAAACTTTCCTCACACTTGGTCATCCATAAAAAATTATTTTCCTTCTTTTGAAAAGCGGTCATGGACCAAGCTATTCTCGATAATTTCTCAATGAAATTTCTGTAATATCTTGCTAATCCAAAAAAGGACGTAATGTCAATGACACTAGTAGGGGTAGGCCAGTATTTTGTGGCTCTAATATTTTCCAGGTCCACAACTATCCTTGTCTTGGAGATAATGCAACACAAGTACTATATCTGTAGTTTGTAAAACTCATATTTACTAAACTTGGAATAGAGCTGGTGTTATCATAACACCCATAGCAATATGTGAACGTGTTCCTTGTGTTCCTCTTTAATTTTAGAGTAAACTAGGATGTCGTCTATAAATACCAAAAAAACTATCCAAATATTTACTGAATATATTGTTCATTATACACATAAAGTTTGTGGGTGTATTGGTCAACCTGAACGGTAATAATACAAACTCATAGTGCCCATACCTTGTACAAAAGGCGGGTTTGTGAATATCCTCATCGTGAATCCATAGCTAATGGTACCCATATCACAGATCAATCTTTGAAAATATCTTGGCTCTTCCTACCAGATCGAACAAGTCATCAATCCTAGGGAGTGGGTATCAGTTCCTGATAGTCATCTTGTTAAGCTGTCAGTAATCAATGCACATCTGAATCGTACCATCCTTCTTCTTTATGAAAAGTATTGATGATCCCCAAGGGGACACACTTGGTCAGATATATCCTTTTTCTATCAACTCCTGCAACTACAGTTTGAGCTCCACCAACTCTGGTGCACTCATGTGGTAAGGGGCTTTTGAATATGAAACTGATCCTAGTATCACTTCTATGGAAAATTCTAGGTCTCGTTTCAGAGGTAATTCTAGGATCTCCTCAGGAAATACATCCTTGAATTCTATAAGAACTGGGAAGGCCTCTATGTTTTGTTCTCTTTCAGCCTCTATGTCTCAAATATTTACTACAAACAACTTGCATCTTTTCCTAATTCACTTTTTTGCTTGTAAAGAAGATATCTACCTTACAAAAACTTTCTTTGGTACGCCTTGAATGTTCACTTGATTCCCTTGGCTATCTGTACATAAGATCGACTTGTGTAAGAAATCGAGCATGACATGTTATTCCAATGAGTCCATGCCAATAAGTATATCATATGATCGTAAAGGTATGATGTTCAGGTTTACTTTCATAGGAAAACCATTCAGGTTTAACTCACAATATTTAACTATTTCTGAAAGCTTCTGTTTTGTACTAGCCAAGGCTTATCATGTTTTGCGTTTCTTAGTTTGCATACATCAACAATTTAGGTGATACATAGCTCCAGCAAGAACTAGGTTCAATCAATATTGAAATAGTAGTGTTCAAGATCTTACCTTCTATCTCAACCATGGTAGCCTGATGGTCTTCCTATCGGCGATCCAAGGCTGTGTAAATCCATGGTGCTCCAGCTATGTCCTCTATCGTTGGTTCTTCTTGGAAGTTGTACAAGACCCAATTGGTATTGTTCTTACAATCTCAGGCATAATGAGGCCTGCTGCATTTCCATTATTTGATTTGTAGCGAGCTAGTATTGGCTACCCCAGTTTCTACTGCCTTGTTAACATTTGGATTTGGTACATATGGCTTTGTACTTGATTTGTTGAAGTTCTTGTTCACTGGAAAAATGTTGTTCTGTTTTCTATACGGTTATTTGTTAAACCCTGTTTTGTGGTTGTTAGAGAAGTTCTTCGACTTATCTTTTTTTATGTTTATGTTTTCTTTCCTTAGCTTCCCATGCTCATAGCAAAGCCTAGATTTGTGCAGTGTGGTGAGTAAGGTGTTAGGCATGTCAAACTCAATCCTTTCCTTAAATTTGGGAGAAATACATCCTAAAAACTGTTGGATCTTTACCTTCTCATCTTTGATGTATGGCACATAATGTAACACATCTAACAATCTGTTAAAAATAGCATTTATAGTCATGGATCCCATACATAACTCGTGAAACTCTTTCACCTTTCTGTCGAATAATATTTTCAGCATATATTTTTATTGAAATATCTTGCGTAATTTACTCCAGCATATTTCTCTTACCTCATATTTCTTGGTATGATTCGATTCTCTCCACCATCTCGCTGCTTTTCCATTTAAATTATAGAACTCTAGTCGAGCCTTCATTTCACTAGAGTAGTTATGAACTTGGAAATATTTGCTCATACCCAACAGCCATTCTTCACCTTTCTCCTCCGTGTTCACTTCTCCTTAATACATTGGGGCTCTTATTTTTCTCAACTCCCCTAGAGATTGCCCTCACTTCTTTGTTTCTTTCTGCATGGAGAAAGAGATTCATCCATGGAAGGACTGTGATAATCCCCTTCTGGAGGTTCATATGTATGTTCCTCTTTTCCTTCTTCTCTTGGGTTGTTGTCCCATTTATGATAAGGTTCCTTCTTGAACATGTTTGTGGAATGAATGGGTTTTCCATGCGGGCTTCCTCCCATCATGTTTCACAACAATGCTTCATTAATTACTTGTTGTTCCTTTCTTTCATTCAGAGTGTCCTCTTTGAGGCTTTGCAAGTCTTCTTCAAGACTTTGTATGGTTTTCATCAGAACAAAATTCAGCAACACTACCAATTCTGCTTCCTAGGTGGGGGTATTCAATTTCCCTTGCCAGTTGTCATCTTCTTCAATGTTTATGATATGAACTATTCTTTTAAAATTCCTGAAATTGCAAATTTTTAATAACAGGAAAAATTTATGTTAGTTAACAAAATTTAAAACATACTTTATTTCCTTGCAACAAATTTTTGCTATGCCCATTTGGTCTCTTAGTGTTGAAACTGGGCTCTCATACCACTTGTAATGTCCCAAAAAATTGAAAAAGAAAAATATTAGACTAGTCAAAACTACCTATGCGTGACACTATTTGAACTTGTGGAATGTATCGTATCTATTTATACTATTGTATTGTCATAATATGTTCTTATGTCTTGCTTCCATGTTTTAAGATGTGTTTATTATTGTGTTTACTTATGTTGTCGTGATGTTGATTATTATGCTTCTCTATGGTTATGCATTGATGTGTAACTTAGTTATTGATTACGTACTTCATGGATTATAACACATGCTTACTGTCGTATACATGATTTTGACTTAACTTTGATATTGGAAAACGGAGTGGAGTGGCAGGACTAGTTTCCCTTGTAACCACCTGAGAGGTAACAATTTCTACTTGTCACATTGGGCTTACTTAGTTCTAATGAAATAATGCATTTATGTCCCCTTTGCGTGCAGGTGAACTTAGCGACAAGAAAAATGTTTATAATGCTTAACAGGCATATTGCCATTTAGTCACTAACACTCATTTCTACAGATCTATCCTAGTGACATTACACTGATTATTGGATGATAAATATACCAAGTAGGATAGTTTACTAGCATGTGTTGCACAAGTTGGTTTGATTGTACTTATGGACGTCACGACCGTGTCTTGGTCACTATTGCACTTATCATTTGTATGAAACTTAGTTACTATGGAAGAAAGAATTATAAAGTTGTTTTATGGTTTAACCTAGTCTTAGTGTAAAGATTTAATAGTTGGAAAAGGATTTGTAAAAAAATTGGCCTAAAGTATTCCATTGCATATTTCAAATGCCATGGACATAAGGATTAAGGCCTAAGGAATTCAATACATAAAGGGTTTTATACCTTTCATGTTGATTTGGAACAAGGTTTTAACATAGTGGAAATAACTATAGGATTGTTGGTTTTGTAAATGTTAATGGAGGCTAGGGTGACGACATCAATGCGCCTTGGGAATAGTGGCAACCAAGCTTAGGGCTTGGCTCATGTGATAGTTTGGTTTATGTCCAGCCTTGCTACTTGTGCTATTCTCCTGTGCGGTGTGAAGGAGTGCAATTTCAATGGATTAACAAATATGTAGAGGGTTTGTTTTATTAGAATATTTTTTTGATTTGGTTTGGATATTTGCATACTTCTCATCGTGACCTTACTCTGTGTTTGCAGGTTGTAGGGTGTGGTGAAAATGAGTGTGGTTCGTAGCTCGTGGGTTCTATCCATGGGAAAAGATGTGGGCAAAGTTGTGGGAAAAGACGTGGTTAAGACAAGGTTATTTCTTTCCTTGGGTCTAGATGCTTGGCTTTGGTTTTCTAATGGATACATTTTGGGGTGGGGTCTAACTGTAATTTTCAATGGATACTGCACTTGTAATGAGATGGGCTTGGGGTTTTTCTTGTTGGGGTTTTAATTCCTTTGGGATAGAACTTTAATGTAATGGGATTTAATAATGGGTACTTTGTGCATCGAAAAGGGCTTGGGTACTCTTGACATGCTCTATGTATTTGTAAATAAGTTTTGAATATGTTACTGGTGGCAGATCCATTGCTTGCAATGGCGCAATGGCCTAGTTTGAACGACTGTGAAACTCCTTATTGATTTTGGAATGATTGTGTTTATATATACATGCTTCACTTTCATACCGTGTCGATGTCATGGTTATTATTATTAATGGACTACGTGTATTTCCAAACATTGCTTGGATTAGATGTATAGGTGAATGCGTGACAACGTTATGGATTTCTGTCCATGCCATATATGGAATTTGTGTTTCCTTCCATTATAGATGTGATAGAGTATTGGATACATACTTATTGTTTATGTTTATACTGTGTATTTAAGGATATAAGAGTCGACTATGGGAATAACTCTTCGTTGGCAGTCGCCATTGTTGCAAAATGTTGACAGAGTTGTAGCATCAATTTTTATTTAAATGTTTGGTTATGTAAGAGGCCAAGGCCCATAGTTACATCATGTATATTTTATATGGATATTTTCAACCTCTATGTAAAGAGTTTATGTTTTTAATTACAACTTCCATATATGTAATATAGTGTGGCTTTTGATTAGTGGAAAAGTTACGCCATGAGGAAGAATTTAAGTATCAAATCCTACAGGATTCATCACTATGGATTTGTAAATAAAATAGACCCGACAAAAATTGATCCTAGGTCATTTACGATGATGAGGGTTTAAACTTATATCGATGTGATTTAGGATTAATGCCCACAGGAATCTATCATGTGACCTCTGTGCAATTATATTTATTTTTAATGAATATTGTACTTAGTATTGGGGTTGCTTTATTGCGTTGGTATTTTCGTTATGACATGTGAATCTTTATAATGTGGTTTCTAAGTATTTAAGGTTTTGATTTGATATATTTGCAATGGATTATGTATGTGGATAATTGGTTTACTGCATTACAAAATCGTGGATGTAGTTGGTAGTAATATTATATAGTTTGTTTTAATTATGGAATATTGGTGACGCATAGATCATGGACCATTCGAGGGTCTCGATACTCAGTTTGTAGATTTGATTTATGATAAAGGATAATACTTAACCTTGTTCTTCGTAGGAATATAATGATACAAACACCGAGAGGTTGTCGTTGGTTTTTATCGTAGCTTTAATACTTTGAATTTATGATTATTCTTAGAAATAGAATACTAAGTTTATAATATTGCTTAATTAGGTTATGGTTCAGTTTATACATGATATTATTTAATTGTATTTTATATTTATGTGTTGTTTAAAGCTTAATATGAATTAGTCTGTTACTTCTAAACATAGTTCTACTGACAATATGATATCTTCTAGTGGAGTACATAGGTAAATAAACACATAGGCCCTGTTAGAAAAATTCCCATCTCTTAGGAAAAACAAAATTTAAGCTGTAAATAAAATAGAACTGAGTATAGAAGAAATAAATTCTAACTATTTATTAAACATGAATTAATTCAGAGACATAGCGTTTATACATAAATTTGTAAACCCTTAAAGATTTCTAACAAGAAACAATTATAAACATAGGGTTAGAGATATAATCATAAACACTTGCATATTTTGACCAGAGATTATACTAGATAATGACATAGGAAGTCAAGAACCTCATACCTAAAACGTGCACACTCAAATAATAGATGTGGAGGCTATTCCAATGGCTCAAATGTGCACACTCAAATACCCAAAATGAACAATTCACATGCAGATATGACCTCTGTATAGATGACTGAATCGCTTGGGAACTACCATGTTCCACCCAACCAAGCCCTAAAATCATTCTTGGTTTTAATAAGGATCCCCCTGAGTTGGTTCCAACATGCAAGTAACTTAGAGCTCCTAAGGTAAGGCTTCCCTAACTCGTGTATCAGATCTGGATCATTTCTCCTTTTTCCTCTTAGGAAAAATGTTCTCCAAGAACTCTCTTCAGAACAATCTGGTAGAATAATGACTCCAAAAATATGGAAGAGATCTCCATGCCTCTCTTTCGCTTGGGAATTTATAAACAAACTTTTCAGTCAAAGAGGCAGTTAAATCAAGAATCATTTGATTTCTTGATTTAACCCTTTTTTTTATTTAATTTAGGTACTTTCAATATTTTAACTTAAGAACTTTTAATTGGTTCCTAATTGGAACTTTGTAGGTATTATGATATTTAATTTTCTCTTAGTAATAATAATAATAGATAGAACTTTTCCTTCTTTCTTAAATTATTAATATTATTAATATGTGTACTCTTTATACATACCCTGTATAAAAATATATAATAATATATTATTTGTTAACATTTATCTTAGGGTATCACATATTGTGATCCCTAAACTTATGACATTTTCTTCATTAAGATCATCATGTAGGTGGTTAGGTCTACTAGGAAAGGAAACTCTAAACATCCTTGCATGTTGGATTCCTTCATATAACATGGTAGTTCTTCATTACTTGATGAGATACAGAAATTCGATATTTCATTTAATCACTTATAAATAAGTCAGATGCGATCAATATTTTACTCGAGTCATTTTCACTGGGAAATCATTAATTCTTTTCAGTAACTCCTAGCTCTTATATAAATCCTATACTCAACACTATAATCAATGACTTACAAACTTAGTGCAATTCTAGAGCTCCTCTCTCAACACTAATGCTAGGATGTACTTGTAGGATACACCTAGGGATACAATGGCGAAGCATCCGATGTTCGATAGATTATGCTCAACATCTACATGGAAGGCTCTAGGGCTTATTCCCAACACTTCCAATTTCTCTTTTCATGTGTTCCATAGCTTCCTTCTCAACATAAATGTCTCAAAACACATGTGCTCCAGAGCTTCTTGTTCAACATAAGTATAAGTACTTATCTGCTCCATAGCTTCTTGCACAACAAAAAACATCAATTTACCCATGTGCTCTAGAGCTCCTCACTGAACAGAAAACATCTCATCAACCATGTGCTTTAGGATCCACACCCAACATAGGTAAACATATATATATATCATATGCAATTAACTTATGCCAAATATATCAAACAAATCATCATGTTCATATTTAGTGGGGTCTTTGACTTAGTATATCAAAATAAAACATCAAGGAAACATCATAATTAATGGGGATCGTGCCCATAAGTGTTAGGTCCAAAATTTGGGGTATTACATGGAACTATGAAAGTGCCTAGCAATTGGTGGTGGAGCCATGAGTATTGTTTTGCGGAAACATGAGGATTTCCTCTAGAACCATGAACAATGTTGGTGGAATCATGAAAAAGTTTTACAAAACCACATTTACTTAATGAGTTGTTAAGAAACCTTAAAGAAATTTTGTGGGACTCTAAAGCTTTAATGGTGGAACCATAATCATTATTTATAAACATGAGGATTATTATCAAAATTTGAAAAAAGTTGATGCAATAACACATTTTTGGTAGTGGAATCATGAGTGTTTTTACAAACTTGAGAGCATGTTTATAGTTTGTTTATGAAATATTAAAAAAATTGGTCGAACTATGAAATATTGGTAGTGGAACCATGATCTCTATTTATAAAACTGATCAATATTGATGTAACTATGAGGGTTATTTATGAAACCTTGAACACACTTTTATTTGAACCGTGAACTTTTTTTGCTGAAACCATGAACATTGTTTATGTAACCATAAACATTATTTGTGAAACTTTGAACATAGTTGGTAGAAACATAAAGATTTGATAGTGAAACAATGTGCATTTTCTAGGGAACCATGAATAATGTTGGTGGAACCATGATCAATGTTTACAAAACCTTGAATAATAATGATGGAACCGTCAAATTTTTGTAGTGGAATGATGATCATTTATTATGGATCCATGAACATTACTTGTGAAACCATGATCACTATTTGTGAAACTCTCAATAAATTTAATGCAATCATGAAGTTGAACTTGTAAAAATATATTTTACTTTTATGTTAAAATATTTTCAATTCACCATTTGAATAATAGAATGTGATTTTCTTGTGATTGCCCGAGGATAATTAAACGAGTATAGATCCATCTTAACTATGCCACTACCAAGCACCAAAAGGGATCAAGAAGAATAAGATGAGTAACATTAATAATCATATAATCAAATAGTTTTCCAAAAAATTATTTACTTGTATTTCTTTAAAACTAATAATGAATATCAATAGTAGTTAATGAGTAAAATAATCCATATAAAATTTTAAATTCTAGATTTTCAAAATAAATTGGAATTTGAAAAGCAATTTACCATCAAATGAAGATTTTAAACATTTATCCAAATGTTTTTAGAAATGACATGTTTTGTTCTATAACTAAAAATGAGCATTTACATGTAAGGGTTAACCTTGACCTGGGAATAAGCAAGGATGTGAGTGGTTTTTGGAACATGGTCTTAGTCTCCCTTCGTATATTGCTAGTTGTATTTTCATTTAAAGAACCTTATAAATATGGTTGTAATATTCCATTGTAATTCTCTTGGTAGCCTTGGCCGACCAATAATAAATCTATTATTGGAGGTTGGTTTTTCCCTTCGGGGTTTTCTAAGGTAAATCTAGTGTTGCTGTTGTAATAGCTATTATTTTGTAATTTATTTTCTATCACATATTTTCTTCCTAACATTATGTGTGCTTAGGTTTCAAGTCAAAAAGAATTTTAAATTGAAATTTGATATATAATTACATATATGTGTTTTACAATTCAAATAATTTAAAATTAAATTTTATATGTTCTTGGTTTTATAATTTTTCTTTTTACTGCTCAAGTCAATTGAATTTTACTACTAATATTTTACTACTCAATTTGTAAGATTGTGAGTATTTCCCTAATATGGTTGTATATTTATATGGCTATAATATTTTTTATTTTTTTATTTTTTTTAATTATAAGCTAACATGTTATAAGTTTTTTTTAATTTTTACTTTTTATTATTATTATTTTTATGAACCGACATGTGCCACCTTTACAATCGGGCACATCTCCCCCATTTGAGCTGTAGAAAATGACTCTCGACACAATAAAAACAAATTTGTGATATGGTCATGAACACAATGTAAAAAAATCGAAAGAATAACATAACGAAATGGCCATGTTACCATAAGACTTATATGTGTATAAACAACAAATTAAAATGAAACAAGTTATCTATCTTAAGCATAAGATAAAACAACAAGTATATAATAGCTAATCTAAATGGAACAACAAGAATGAGATGAATCTCTTCCCATGTTTGTACTGTTATATTTTTATCATTTAATAAAGATGATTTAGGATCTTATTTTAGAGAATAAAATTCACAACAATAAACACAAGAGACAAGAGAAAAATAATTTTCCTCGGGGAAACCATAAAGGAGAAAACCCCGCAACTTCCTCAGAGATAGAATGAGCACCAATAGAAAAAGTAAAACCCAAATATACAAAGATGATCTCCGACAATTGTTCTCTCTCACATGTGTGAGATACTCCTCTCTCACTCATGCGCTACTATTGAGTGAGTGTGTGTGACCAATACAGAGTCTCACTTTCTATTTATACTTGTTCTCACTTTTCAATTACTCTACAGGGATTAAATCACTAGGATAGTCTAATAACCCTAATACAACTCAATTGTGGGGACTGTTTCCCCGAATTACAATCTAGGGTTATCCTTAATGACTTTACATGACTATATTATATTAATGACTCTCCTGATCGGAGGAACAAACATCTATGTCAGGGTACAATGAAATAAAATATAAAATATACAAGTGAAGACATTCCAACTTTACAAATACATCAACACTCTCTATTAACTAGGAAGGTATTCTCTTGACATAGTTCATCAACACAAGTCTTAATTACTAGATTATCATCAAAGCTTGATCATCATCAAAGTTGGATCATTATCAAAGTTGGATCATCATCATCACTACTCCCTCTATCTTGACCAAATGGTGCCATCTCTCAATTCTACTCATCATAGTAATTTCTATAGAGCCAACCCTTTTTCAAGCTGTATGTAAGTCTCAACACTTATATCCAACCATGGGAGGCCTAGCCTTCCACCATGTTGGAAAGGCCCAACACTTACATCTGACCATGGGAGGCCCAGTCTGCCACCATGTCAGAAAGGTCCAGCACTTACATCTGACCATGGGAAGCCCAACCTGCAACCATTTCAGAAAGGATCTTCACTTACATATTACCATGGGAGGCCCGACCTGCCACCATGTAAGAAAGGCTATGCACTTACATATGACCATGGGAGGCCCAGCTTGCCATCATGTCAAAAAGTCCCTGCACTTACATCTAACCATGGGAGGACCAGCTTTCCACCATTTAAGAAAGGCTATGCACTTACATCTGAACATGAGAGGCCCATCCTGCCACCATTTCATAAAGGCCTGCACTTACATATGACCATGGGAGGCCCAACCTTCCACCATGTCAGAAAAAGGATGTGAACTTACATCTAAGCATGGGAGGCCCATTTTTTCACCATGTATTAAAGGATTTGCACTTACATCTTAGCATGGGAGGGCCATCCTGCCACCATGTATGAAAGGATCTGCACTTACATCTAACCATGGGAGGCCTATCTTGCCACCATGTCAAAAAGGATCAGCACTTACATCCAACCATGGGAGGCCCAGACTGCTACCATGTCGAAAAGGCTCTCAGACTCATCACTTCCCCTTGGAAGGAACCTCAATCTGAAGAACACCAAGCTTCTCTCTGAAGTACTCAAACTTCACCTTGGTCATTTCTAGAATAGAATCACATTAGCACTGATTACGTCTAAGGATAAATTGTGAGCTTCACTAAGACTGATTACATCCAACGACAACCTACGGAACTGAATACGTCTTAGCAACATATGAGCTTCTCAAATATTTTATGCTCAGAGAACTTTCCTCACCAACTATGCTAGAACTCATCACTCCCTCTTTCGAGAGATCTTGATTTAGATCACATAGTGGATCTTCACTACTCTTCTCTGCATCATACAAAAATGCAAGTCAAATCAATCAAATAGTATCTTTCAAATGAAACATACTACCTCAAAAATAGTTGAGCAAGTGGAAACATATTTTTCCTTACCTGTACTCAATTCCATGTAGGATTGCGCCATGCCAAACTAGCAGCCCATATTGGATCTCAAACTGAAGAAGCAACCCAGGGTTCTTTTCTGCTCGATGTCACTACCAATCCAAATCAACATAACCATGCAGGTTATTCTTCTCATTCATATCATACTTGAGCCTATACTCAGCTATACCCTTTAGGTACCTCACTACATTATTTGCAACTACGTGAGCATGTATCAGATCTGTTAGGAGCTGGATCAAGCTTTTCTCAGCAAAGCATATGCCTAGTATCGTATTTGTTGGGAACATTAACGAACAAAATCAACCGAATCTGATGAAGCATCACTCAATAGATTTCATTTTGATGCCATAGGTGTGCTCATGGCCTTGCAATCCATCATCCCAAACCTATTTAGGATATGCACTTCATATTTCCCTTGTCCAAGGGAGATTCCATCTGCACTCTGCCACACCTCCATGCCTAGAAAGTAGTGCATCATACCCAACTCCTTCATCTTGAACTTGGAAACAAGTCTCCTTTTTCCAAAATTTAAAGAGTTCCTCTTTTCCTGTCAGGAATAGGTCATCGACATATAACAGGAGCATCACTAGGATTCTTCCTTTAACCTTGAAATAAATTTTGGAATCCACTTTACTCTCAGTAAATCCTAGAGCCATCAATAATATGTTAATCCTATTATACCATGTCAAACTTCAAAATCTTCTACAGTCACTCCCTCTGAAGCAGAGCATCATTCTCCCTCTGCCTTTCATACGCTATGTATTGAAACCTTATGTACTAGAGTGACAAGTAGCTTCCTCTTATACTAATATATTGTGTATCCATCTAGGGTCATTGGATACCAAGATCCTCTATCTTGAACCTTTTGAAAAATTCTTCTCACACCCATCTGTGAGCTTGTCATCTTCTATAGGATTTTATCTTCAACCTTGTATAAAAGGTTAAGATCTTCATCACTCTAGGTGATATTCAAGCTCATCATGTATGTGTTATCCCATGGGTTCCTTCTTAGCTCATCCAAGGCCTTCTTTAATTTGCACACATGAGTCTTCCTGTGATGTGTCTCAACTTCCAGTGACTGCTCCATGTATACTTGACTCGTCACTTGTGCAAATGTTTCTTCGTAGTCTATTCCTTTTTTCTATGAGAAGCCTCATGCTGCAAATCTTTCCTTGTATCCCATGATGTCACCATGTACTTACATGTTGGATCTTGTAGATCCATATGGAAGACACTACGAACTTCCGTTGAGGTCTCGATACCGCATCCTAGACGTCGTTGTTCTAGAACACGTATTTTCCTTCCATTTCTTCTTGGCTACTTATTCATAGCTGAAAGGCTCTGCATCAATGATGTAAAGTGTGTCTGGGTCACTTGAAGTCTCGTCTACTATTCTCATTCTGGATTATTTATTGTGCTCAAGGTGGCCTTTATCTCTCGAGGTTGATCTACCATTCTCGTTATATTCTTATGAAGCTTATTCGAGTGAATCTTGAACTGTTGTCACTTATTCTTCGGATCAAGTCTCATCCTTCTTTTATTGTATGCGATTGTAGGTGATATTTCCTACAATTCAAATGCACCAGTTGTATGGTTAGGAACATTTCATAAGGCATATTCATAATGGAAAATTATTATGCATAAAGATATAATCATGCAACTATTTTAGCCAATAAAACATTCATCCATATCTCGTATACAAAGAAACTTTGTAGATGCCTTCCATCTATACCATAACATTATTAAGATTGTGCACTAATCCCAATATGTAAGCAAAGAGGTTTCATCCTAGATAAGTAGCAATGTTGTGTTGTATGGCACTATAGGATACTTACCCATAACATGCATATTAGTAGTATATTTTTCATTAATGCAGACATTCTATCATGAATAATACATTTCGCAACTAAAGGATGTCTCATAAACAATTGGATATATAGGAAAAGACAATTCAAATACTTATATTTATTTTTCTCATGGGTAGACTCTTTCTTTAGTCTTCATCTTCATCATATTTTTCATTCATGACGTCATCATTTCTTATCCAAATGCTAACATGGATAAGACGTTCTTCAAGAATCGAGCCATAGGTGGTTATAAAAATATCTTGTTCTTATTTGATTTCTTCGCAATAGAAATGAACACTTCCATTTGGTTTCTTCAAGGATGACACATGAGGGATGATATTATATTTAATAGAATCTCCGATGATTCTCTTGGCTCTAGTTGTAGCCTCATCTCCCTCTGACTCCTAGACCTTTCTTACTGAAATACTAATGCAAGTCAATTTCTTCAAGGATCACAGAGGTCCTATACTTCCATACTCAGAAGATGTCAACTTCACCAAGCTTTTCATCAAGCTGGTGTGATTAGTCATTTTGAAATGAGAACCTCAAATGTAAATAGAAAAAATTTAGATCTTATTGATTTGAGGTGTTTGTCCTAGTGTCAGAGCTGGATGATCTAGGGTTTGTTAGAGAAACCCTAATTTTCAAACTTGGAATTTCAAACTTTTGATTGGATAGAAATATGGGCCCATTAAAGGAAATTTTTATAATGTAATCCTTTTCTTAAAATATTGGAGGGAATCCCCCGACACAGGATGCCCTAGTTTTCCGAATTCTTCTATAGAAATTCCTGATATTGTTTCTGCAGTATCTCTAAAACTATTGCTACTCTGTGTCTGAAAAATCATATTGAGGTATCCTTTTCTGTCCTCTTTGTAACACCGTAGGTTAGATAATAATTTGTTTCAGTAATTGGGACTTATGTGTGTTTTCCCAAGGTGACTTAGTTCAGGACAATTCAAAATAGAGAACTTCTACAGACTTCCATGTGTCACCGTTTCACCTTTGGGGTATTGTTGAAGCCTCGAGTGTGTATGTGGCTGAAAAGGTTTTTGAGGATTGCAACAGAGGGGGGGAAATCATACTAAAAGGATTCAAAAGTTCCTATGCAATGATAGTCCTATCCCCAACCTGTTTCATGTAGTAATCTCCCACATATATTTCTAGCCTTCACTGGGAGTTTTGGATTTGCTCCTTAAAGGATCTGTTTTCTAGTGCAGGAAAACTGGATTAATGAGGAGATAAAAGAAAAGTGAAAGCTAACGAAGACAAGAAAACTAATATAAATCTATACTAGTCTAAAAGAGGTATTTGGTTTCATTTACAAGTCAACCTGAGATTCAAGACAGGAAATCATTTAACCAAATTAACATAAATGTAAATAAGATCATTTAATTTTCCTTTATCTTATGGTCAATTAATAAAAAATAACTGAAAATAATTCATAATTAACTTGATTCAAGGTTAACATGCACATCTATATGTTAATTGAAAAAGAAATACATTTTGTTATTTGATTTTATTGCATAATCATTTGCAGAAATAGATAAAGACTTTAACAGAATAGTCTCTTTTTAAAAATTTATCAGTACATGAATCACTAATCAAAGAGAAATCAAAGACGTGAATAAATGCACTCATCAATTGCAAAGGACAAATAACACTATTGATATATCTAAAATAGAAAAAATAATGATTCATTAAATAAACTTAATGAATGAATAAGAAGAGATATGAAGAATATCATTTGTTGTATTAAATAAAGTTTTGCAAAAAATTACATAAACCTCAAGTAAACAGACGTATGTCTAGTCTCTTGGCTTGATTTTCCCTTTTCCAAAAGTCCCCTATACATATGAAGTCTACCCCTTAAATAATTATTACAAAGAATAGATCTCCGTCAAAATGGGATCGAATAGACCCAAATAAAGATAATAACCAATAAAAGCTCTCCATATTTTCCACATCTCCAACAATTCTTCTATGTTGGGATAATTAGCAGATTCGAACCCAAGTTGAGCATCACATTTGTGATTCTCTAATTCATTTTTCACTAACTTGTGCCAGATACGAATGTAAATATGGATTTTTCCTTCAATAGCAAGAGGTTGTTTGATTAACCAATTGACATCTTCAATACCAATGTGATAAAATCCCTGAATCTTCTCCTTTGCTTCATTTTACCTTTGCTCCACCTATTCAATCATAAGTCTAGGAAGGGATGCAGTCTTGATAAGAGTCATCAAAGGAAAACACAAAATATCCATTAAATTATCATCAGCATACAACTTCCTTCCACAGAGAGCCTATGCCTTTTTAATAGCCTGATCAATTGTCTCATTCAGATCTTCCCAAGCATGTAATATAGTTCTAACCTTTTTCAGTTTAAAACTACTCAAAATGGTGATGTTTTCTGGCTTATCTTTCATGTATCTTTTCCAATCTACAACATCATCCTAGACCTTCGAATCCTATTATGTTTTTTCTACTTGATCCTCAAGGGAAACATACATCTTTCCAAAACCGATATTAGTTTCAAAAATATTATCAAGAGTCTGAAATAATTCCTTGATTAGCTCATGATGCTCCTGGGTTGTCTTGATAGAAAATTCTTTTAAATTCTTCTTGTGAAAACATAGAGAACGAATATGAAGCTATGCTTGCATTTGCATATTCACATTGCTTCTCAAGTAAGGCTATCTTCTGTACAAAAGTAGTATTTGTAGTCTTCTCTACTTCTAATTCAAGATGAAGAGAAGCACTTTTGACTTGCATCTCATCATACTTGTCTTTAGATGTTTTCATAATATTAGCAACATGAGCATCATGCTCTCTTCTAAGTTGCTCCAGCTCTTCCTTTAGTTGACTTATTTCTTCTTTTCTTCTATCGAATTATGTGTTTAGTGTGTTCATGGCATGAAAATTTGCACCTGTGAATGCTCCCAAAGAAGCAACAATATCAACACCATCCACCTATGGATCACTAGACTGCTAAGGCCAAACTGTCTAGTTGGTTATAGATGTATCAATATCACTTTTATCTTTTCCCCTCTTTTTTCCCTTCTTAACTACTGACTTATTAGATTGGCTATAGTAGTAATATCCAAGAGAAATTACTATATCCTCATTAAACTCTTATGTTGAATCGGTAGCTGAAGAAGTCGCAACTACTATGGAAACCAAAGTAGATGTCTGAGTTACAGTAGGGGGAGGAATATGCACAATAATATGGGCAGTAGATGAAGGAAAATAAATGTTTGGGGAAACAATTTCTATAGATGTTGAAGAGATAAATGGAGCAGTAGAAGTCTTATAGGAAGAAACAGAAATACCAATATCAGGGAGTGATGATGAATCATCCAAAACCTTGTCAGAAACAGAGGCTGATAATAAAGAAAATGAAGGTATATGCAGAGGACTTAAACAATTGTGTCTCTTTAGTATTATATTGAGTGATGGGGTTTTGAAATTGACGAGAGGAGATAGGAGTAGTTGTGTTAGTTACAGTGTGATAAAGCTAAGACAATAATGGTGGTGGAGGTACACCTGTAGGTAGAGTGGATAGTGTCTGAATAGATGACATGAGTAACGTTGCAATTGAAGGTTCAGATACATAAGAGGTTTGTTGTATTTCAAGAACTGGGATGGAATTATTTTTAGATTTACCATTGAAAATATCTAGAAAATCTTGTAAATGGTCACCTGTTTCTTTAGTGACAAGAACAGGAGAAACTTCTTCTTCAATGATGGGCACAGGAGAAACTTATTCTTCTTGATAAGAATTAGTTAATTCTATGGTATGAGTTGAAGAAGAAGGAACCTGAACCTCTAATATTTGTAGTGGATTAGTTTCATCCATTACTTTATCACCAACTGTTTGAGTGATTGCTGTAGTTATTTGAACCTCATCAACAGGTTGATTAGTGGCAATTTCCTGAGTGTCTAACACAGAAGTCATCTTTGTCAGCTTTTGTTTAAACTGTTGGGAAGTACGCATCAAGGATTTGATTTACTGAGCCACAGTCTCATGTGGAATACTTTCCATAGGACCTTTTCCTTTATCCCTATCTAAAGTATTTTCCACTGATGACTCTTTGATTGCTAGAGCCTCCTTTTTTTCCCTTTCTTTTTTGAGCATTATCTGAATGTCCAATTCCATTGTCATGTAACTCGGAATCTTGTATTTGATTTCTTTCTGATACAGTAGCATTTGACTTTGTTCCTCTTTTCTTTTGGCCTTATCCAAGACTTTAGAAAATGTATCTACTCCTAGGTAGATGGAATCATCTGGGATTTCCTCATGAGTGTGGCCAGCTTTGAAATGGTTCTTCCTGAGATGAGCATCAAGAAAACCCTAGGGATCATGTTTTCTCTTGCTGGAAAAAGAAATCTTCAAAGAGAATATATGTTCACTTAGCTCTATAGCTCAAGTTGAAGTTGGTATGGTTAAAGATCCAAGGGTTTGAGGGAACTAAGGCAAACCATTCTTTTGGGTCCAACAAGCTTCTTATAAACTCCTTCAGTCACAGTCTAGAAAGATATTTCTTCGGTGACTAACCTATGAGGGACAACCCTTGGAAACATGTGGACATTATTTCTACCCTAGACCTTGAAATATGCAAAGGACTCGTCGACATACCAGTCTCCCATCGTAGAAATGAGGGTTTTGGCTTTGGCTGAGAAGGCGAGAGCTTCTTTTTTGAAAATTAGAAAATGAATGCGGTCGAGGAAATTTTCACAAATTTCATAGAACCTAGTTACATAATTGGTATCCCACAAATCTGAATAGTAAATAGGTACTGGTGGCAATGGTAAATCCTAGCTCCATCCCAAATTGGGATATTGAAAATGAGTGTAGAATACATCGATGACGAAGGATGACAAAAATAAATTAGCTTTATTTTGGGAAGTGGCCTTTTGACAACTCTGGATTGTTGTTTTAAGATCAAGAGATAATATAGAGGCCCATGGGAAGGATTTTCCAGTGGTTAGGACATGGTCAGTGTTAGAATTTTATCATTCAAGCTAGCATTATGTTAGGATATTTAACTAAGAGAATAACAAGTACAACAATCAAACACAAGAGACAATGAACACAATGTTTTTCCTCGAGGAAACCATAAATGGAGAAAACCCCACAACTTCCTCAGAGATAGAATCAGCAACAAAGTAAAACCCCAAAATAGTAAGATGATCTCCTGATAGCAGTCATTAGAGGAAATTTGAGGTCTAAAATGGTCCTCCTAAGGAAAATAATAAAATAATAGTTAAAATAATAAAATAATAGTTAAAATAATATAATAATAGTTATTAATTTAGGAGGAAGAATAAAAAAAACTAATTTTTGTGTTCATATTTCTGGCATATCGCCTTGTGTTTTTACTCAAATTATGAGTGGGAGAGCTCGTTGGATGAAAAAATTAATTTTGCATCCAATGAGTACCCACACTACATACTCTTGATGGACCTCACTACCCCAAAAACAAGAAATACCTGAAAAAACGTGATGATGGCATCATCATCACATTTTTTAAGCATTTATTTTTTTGGGGGTAGCAAGGTCCATGAAAAATATGCAGTGTGGGTACTCGTTGGATGTGGAATTGAATTCCAAATCCAATGAGCTCCCCTGCTTAGAATTTGAGTAAAAACACAAGGAGATATGTCAAAAATATGAACAAAAAAATTAGTTTTCTTTTATGACAAATATGTCAATTTAACCATTATGGTTGACTCATTTTATTGAAATTATATTGGTTCTTGAATTCCAACTCACAAAATTTATTGTTGGTGCATTTTCTTATAAGGCCCATTTTAGACCCCAAATTTCCTCTAATGAGCCTCTTACTTTCTAACCCCGGGAACTTATTCTCCCTCAGCTATGCACTAAAAATGAGTATGAGTGAGTTTGTTATAAATAGAGAGGATCACTCTCTATTTATACTAATTCTTGACTTGACAATACTCACTAGGGCCGGCTTCACTAGGAGAGTCTAATAACCCTAGGGCCCCGAAACTACAGGGACTTTAACCCTTTATCAATAGGAGGGTTACCCACAATGACTTGACATGACTTGTTTACATTATAGAAACTGCTGATAGGAACATGAATCAAGTACATTACAGATACTTCCTGGAATAAACATCGGGGTACAATACATGAAATATACAAGTGAATACATTTCGAAGTTACAATTACATCAACAATCCCTCTTAACTAGGAAGGTATTCTCTTCACACAATTTATTAGCACAAGTCTTCTTCTCTGTATCATCTGGATCATCATCAAGTTCTCATCATCTTCAAGTCATCTTCACCTTTAGGTCATCTTCATCTTTAAGTCATCTTCATCTCGATTTGGATCATCACTCGATTTGGATCATCATCACTGGATCTAGATCATCACTCGATCTGGATCAACATCACTAGATCTGAATCATCACTTGATCTGGATCATCATTATTTGATCATCATCAATGGATGTGGATCATCACTCGATCTGGATAATCATCATTGGATCTAGATCATCACTGGATCTGGATCATCATCATTGGGTTAACATCACTGGTTCTATCTCATGATTCTTCTCATCACAGGAAGTTCTATAGAGCCATCCCTTTTTCATGTTGAGTGTAGGCCTAGCCTCCATGTAGGTCTTCTTCAGTGCTTATATCTAACCCAAGTCAGAATGGCCCACCCAGCACTTACATCTGGCCTTGACTCGTCAGAGTGGCACAGCCCTTACATCTGACCTTGACTCATCAAAATGGCATAGCCCTTACATCTAACCTTGACTCATCAAAAAGGCTCAGCCCTTACATCTAACCTTGACTCATCAGAAAAGCTCTCAATCCTAGACTGAGGATCTATTGTAACTAACCAGGTGCGTCCATTCAAAGAATGGAAATAGACCTTATATCTGATCAAGTGGGAACACATCCCTCAATCACATTAGAATGGCCCTACACTTATATCTGATCATGTGAGACTACATCTCACAGTCATATCAGAATGGCCCTCGGTCCTAGACTAAATATTCCTGGTAACTGACCAAGTACCTCCATTAAGAGAATGGTAATATCCCTTATATCTTATCATGTATGAACCAATCCTACACTCATATCAGAATGGCTCAACACTCATGTTTGACATGGAAGGAACCAATCCTCTCACCATGTCAGAATGGCTCACGGACTTATCACTTCCCTTTGGAGGGAACCTTGATCTGGATAACACTAAGCTTCTCCCTAAAGTACTCAAACTTCACTCTGGCTAATGGCTTTGTCAACACATTAGCTATCTATTTGTCGGTCGCAACATTCTAGAGCTTCACTGCTCCTCTCTACACCATATCCCTGATATATTGATACTTGATCTCAATATGATTCAACTTGTCATTAAACACTGGGTTCTCTGACAACTTCACACAACTCTGGTTGTCACAATATATACAAGTAGCATCTAACTGGATATCAAATAACTCAAATAGTAGCTTCCTCAGCCATACTACCTCGCAACTAGTTGAACAGGCTGCAACATACTATGCTTCAGCTGTACTCAGTGCCACAGAAGATTGCTTCCTGCTAAACCAAGATATCACTCCTGATCCCATACTGAAGCAACACCCTAAATTGCTCTTCCTATCAATGGCACTGCCTACCCAATCTGAATCAACATAACCCTCCAGGTTAATCTTCTGACTTTCCTCATACTTGAGCCCATAATCAAATGTACCCTTCAGGTACTTCAGAATATGCTTTGCAGCAATCAAGTGAACATGTCTCGGATCTGTCAGGAGCTGGCTCAAGGTGTTCACAACAAAGCAAATATATGGTCTCGTGTTCATCAGGTACATCAAGGACCCAATCATCTGACAATACATTGTAGCATCAAATGCTTCTGATGAAGCATCACTCAATAGCTTTAGGCTTGATTCCATAGGTTTGGTCATGGCCTTGCAATCCATCATCCCGAATCTCTTCAGGATCTATACCGTATATTTCCCTTGTCCCAAGGAAATTCCATCTGCATTCTACCACACCAGCATGCCTAGTAAATAATGCATCATACCCAAGTCCTTGATTTTGAACTCGACAGCAAGCTTCCTCTTCGTATTAGCAATCAACCCATCCATACCTATTACAAACAGATCATTTGCATACAGTAGGAACATCACTGGCTTTCCATGTTCAACCTTGTAGTAAAGGTTGGAATTTGCTTTACTCTTGGTAAAGCCCAAACTGGATATAAAGTTGTCAATTCTACCATACCATGTCCTGGGTTCCTGTTTCAAACCATACAGGTATTTCTTCAATCTACACACATGAGACTCCATGTCAGGTGTCTCAAAACTGAGTGGCTGCTCCACACACACTTCCTCTTCCACTACACCATTCAAGAAATCATTCTTGACATCCATCTGGTGTATATTCCATTTCATCACTGCAGGCAGAGCAAGTACTGATCTAATGGAAGTGTATCTGGCTATAGGTGCAAAATTTTCTTCATAATCTATTCCTTCTTTATGGGAGAAGCCACGAGCCACAAATATTGCTTTATATTTTTCTATCCTAGCATCTGCAACATGCTTGATCTTAAAGATCCATTTGGAAGTTACAACCAACTTCCCTTCTCGTCTTGGGACAACATCCGGAACATCATTCTTCATGATCGATTGATACTCTTAGATCATAGCATCCTTCCATTATTTCCTTTCTGTCACATATTCATATTTGCAAGGTTCTTTATCGATGAAATCACATAATAATGCTACATACACGGAGCAGGACCAGGTCCTCTTTCTTTCTCTGTGATTCTCTTCTAGAGCCCCATATCTTTCTGCACCTTGGATAGCTTCTTGTACCCAAGAAGGTTTCCTCTTGTGATGATTCTTCTCCTGAGGTGGATCTACAATTTCTTCTATTTCTCAATATTCTTCTTGATATTCTTCGTTCATGGTTGTGTCATGAGTTCTGGGTGCTTCTGTTTCTTCAAGTTCTTCAACAGGTCTCTTTCTGGATTTGTTGTAAGATAAGTCTTCGTCAAATGTCACATCCCTGCTGATGTTGATCTTCTTGAATCCTTGGAATTATATTCTGTAAGCCTTCGAGATTTCAGAGTATCCCACAAATATACCATTCCTTCCTGAAGGATCTAACTTTGTCTTTTTTTCTTTTGGAATGTGTATGTACACTGGACAGCCGAATATTATGAGATGGATGACTTTTGGTTTCTTGCTGGAAAATAATTCTTTAGGTGTCTTATTCTCGAGTACTCTATGTGGAGTACTGTTCTTACAGCTTCTAGCCATAGATGCATAGGAATATATTGATCATGAAGCATGGCCCTTGCAGCTTCCATGATCGTTCTATTATTCCTTTCTACAGCTCCATTCTGTTGTGGATTATATGGAGTGGTTAACTCCCTCTTAATCCCTGAATCTTTGCATAACTCTTTGAATTCACTTGATGTGAATAATTCACCATTATCTGATCAAAAAATATTGATCTTCTTCTCAGTGTGGTTCTCAATCAAGGATTTGAATTCCTTGAACTTGCTAAATACTTCATCTTTTTTCTTCATGAAGTAAATCCATGTCTTCCTAGAAAAGTCATCAATGAAAGAAACATAGTATACATACCTGCTTAATGAACTTGATGACATCGGACCGCATACATTGGATTGAATGATTTCCATGATTCCTTTTTCCTTTCTCTCACTACTTGGAAATGTCTTCTTTGTATTCTTTCCTTTTGCACATCCTTTGCAGACTCCATCATGTTTTGCTTGAATTTCCGGAAGACCTTCAACAACTTTGCTTGCAAGTGGTAGTGCTCTGTAGTCAACATGTGCAAGCCTTCTATTCCAAAGTTCATTTGGCTCTACTGTGTCATAGACCAAAGCTTGGTCTGAATGGCCCTTCAATTTGTATAGGCCTCCCTCTTGTTCCCCAATCACTACTGCATCATCAAAGGTCTTTCCTTTTGGCCACATGAGAACTTGGCCATCTACAAATGAAACCCTCATGTATTTTGTATCTAATGTAGATATGGAGAGGAGGTTCTTCTTAAGTCCCGGTACAAACAATACATCCTTCATCTTCATAGACTTTCCAGAGTCTACCTTATAGGAGGATTCCCCACTACCTTTTATTGGATACTGGTAGTCATCTCCGAGTTTCACCTTATGGGATGATTCATGTTCTGATAGTCTTACAAATGACTCTTTGAATGTTTTCATATGTTTGGAAGCCCCACTATCTATAAGCCAATCATTTCTTCCATGTGTGATGTTTCCCATGAGAGTGGAAATTAAAACATATTCTTCATCACTGGAAGAATCATCACTTTCTTTCCTGTTTCTCTTTGTGGAAGGTTCATCATCTTCTATAGCATGAGCATGATGTTTTCTCTTGTTGTTTTTCTTATTCTGAGAGTTTCTTTTGTTTCTAGGACAATCTTTGGCATAGTGTCCTATTTCATCACAAGTATAACATCTGAGTTGATTTTTCTTGTAGGAAGAGTGCTTCCCTTTAGAATGATGATGGCGATGATGGTCCCTTCTGGGTTTCTTGTATTGAACTATGAGAGCTTGATATTCACTTCACATATTTTCTTATCGAGCTGCTATCCAAGATTCTTCTTGTGAGCATTCTTCCCATATTCTGTTGAACTTGACTAACTTCTTTCTGGCACAGATCCCTTGAATGAAAGAGTCCTATGTCCTAGGGAGACCATTCAAGGTGGTCATTACAATCTCTGGATTCTCCACTTCTTCATCAAATACTTCAAGTTGTTCTTTGATTTGGGAGACCCTTGTGAAGTAATACTATATGGTCTCCGCATTCTGAATCTTCACATTCTTAAGTTGGTTCCTCAAAGTCATCTTCCAGTTTATGTTCTTTCCTTCGAACAGTTTGGTTAAGGAATCAAACATAGCTTTAGGTGTCTTTAGGGAGGACACCTATGGTATGAGGTGATCCTTGATTGAATTAGCAATAATCCTCTTAGCCATAACCAACTTATTCTTGTGTAAGGCCTTAGCCTCATCTCCCTCTGGAACTAGAACCTCCTCATTGATGTAGGAGTCCAACTCATTTTCTTCGAGGACCAGGGAGATCCTATGCTTCCATGCTCGGAAGTTATCAGCTTCCTCAATATTTTCATCAATATTGGTATGATGAGACATATTAACTGAGAACCTCAAATGGAAATACAAAATATTTAGGTCTTAGCAAGTCAATATGTCAGATCTGGATTTGGAGCCGAATTTCTGCAGTGTTGGTTCATGAGCAGATTAGGGTTTGGATTTTCTGGAGTTCTGTCCAAACAATTGCTTTGATATTGATCTCTAAACTTCTATTTTGAGGAAGAGATCAATCCAGGCCTCGGATCACTCAAAAATTCCACTTCTATGGAAATCCCTAATTTCTGGCAGCAGTGTCGGGTCCAAAACCGAAAAAGCTCAAAATCAAATTCTTCTTCAATAGAAAGATGCACCCTAGGGAGGAGAGTCATCCCAACCTTCTTTTGCTGAAAATGAATGGAGAGAGATCCAAAAAGTAGGAAACCCTAGTTCCCACAACTGCACAGTGTGTTCTTCTTAGGTTAGCTCTAATACCATGTTAGAATTTTATCATTCAAGCTAGCATTATGTTAGGATCTTTAATAGAGAGAATAACAAGTACAACAATCAAACATAAGAGACAATGAACACAATTTTTTTCCTCGAGGAAACCATGAATGGAGAAAAACCTGTGACTTCCTCAGAGATAGAATCAACACTAAAGCAAAACCCCAAAATAGTAAGATGATCTCCCGATAGTAGTGGCCTATTTCTTTCTAGCCCCAACAACTTCTTCTCCCTCAGCTATGCACTACAACTAAGTGTGAGTGAGTGTGTGATAAATAGAGAGGCTCACTCTCTATTTAAACTAATCCCTAACTTGACAATAACTCACTAGGGCTGACTTCACTAGGAGATTCTAATAACCCTAGGGCCCTAAAAATGCGGGGAATTTAACCCTTTATCAATAGGTGTTGATGTATTTGTAACTTTGGAATGTGTTCATCCATGTATCTTATGTATTGTAACCCAATGTTTATTCCAGGATGTACCTATTATGTATTTGAGTCATGTTGTCATGCCCCGATGTTCAGATACGGAGGATCAATAATGTAAACAAGTCATGTCAAGTCATGGTAGGTAACCCTATGATTGTCTAGGGGTTAAAGCCCCCGCAGTTCCGGGGCACTAGGGTTATTATACTCTCCTAGTAAAGGTCGGCCTTGGTAGGGTTTGAGTCATGTTGGGATTAGTATAAATAGGGAACTGGAGTCTCTATTTATCACACAAGTCATACACACTCAAGTGTAGTGCATAGTTGAGGAAGGAGAAGACACTGGGGCTAGTCAAGAAGAATATTACTGCTATTGGAAGATCACTTACTGTTTTGGGGATTTTACTATTTTGGTGCTGATTCTATCTCTAAGAAAGTTGCGAGGTTTTCTCCTTTATGGTTTCCCCAAGGAAAAACATTGTGTTCATTGTCTCTTGTGTTTGATTGTTGTACTTGTTATTCTCGCAGTTAAAGATCCTAATAATGCTAGCTTAATGTTGAAAATCTAACATGGTATCAGAGCTAACCTGAGAAGAAGACACTGTGCAGCTATGGGAACTAGGGATTCCTAGTTTGTGGATCTTCCTCCACAGATTTTCAGCAAAAGTAAGGTGGAATAACTCTCCTCCTTAGGGTGCATCTTTATGTCGAAGCAGAATCCAATTCTAATGTTTTTCAGTTTTGGACCTGTCACTGCTATCAGAAATTAGGGATTTTCACAGAAGAGGAATTTTTCAGTGAGCCTAGGCTTGGATTGATCTCCTCCTGAAAATAGAAGTTAGGGACAAATTTCAAGGAATTTGGGTGGACAAAACTCCAGAAAAAAAAAACCCTAATTTTCTCCTGAACCAGCGCTGCAAGATTTTAGCTCAAGTTTCAGATCCGACATCTTGAACCTAGTAAGATCTAAAATATTTTGTATTTCCATTTGAGGTTCTCAGATAAAGATGTCTCATCATACCAATCTTGATGAAAATCTTGAAGGAGATGGTAAATTCTGAGCTTGGAAGTATAGGATCTCCCTGGTCCTAGAAGAGAATGAATTAGACTCCTACATTCATGAAGAGGTTCCAGTTCCAGAGGGAGATGAGGCAAAGGTATTACATAAGAAGAATATGGTTATGGAAAATAGGATCATTGCTGATTCTATCAAGGATCACCTTATCCCACAAGTGTCCTCTCTTAAGACACCTAAAGGTATGTTTGATGCCCTAACCAAATTGTTTGAAGGGGAGAACATAAACTGGAAGATGAATCTGAGGAATCAACTGAAGAATGTGAAGATTCATAATGCAGAAACTATCCAGTCTTACTTCACAAGGGTTTCTTAGATCAATGAATAATTAGAAGCTGTAGATGAAGAAGTGGAGAATGCAGAGATTGTGATGACAACACTGAGTGGCCTTCCTAGGTCATGGGATTCATTCATACAACGAATCTACGCCAGAAAGAAGTTAGTCAAATTCAGCACACTGTGGGAATAATGTTATCAATAAGAAGCTCGGATAGAAGCTCAATAAGAGAAGATGGGTAGTGAAGATAAAGATCACACAATTCACTCCAAGAAAGGTCGAAGGAGACATCATTACTCCAAAGGTAAGGATCCTCATCATAAAGATAACATTAGAAGAGACCTATCCAAAATGAGATGTTTTACATGTGATGAAAGAGGACACTTTGCAAAAGACTATCCTAAGAACAAGGGCCACTCTCATACGAAGAAGGGGAACAGAACAAGACATGATGCTCATGCTGTAGAGGATGATGAACCATCCAAGAAGAGATCCAGATATGAAAGCGAAGATTCTTCAAGTGAGGATGAATATGTTCTGATCTCTGCTCTCATAGGTAACATTTCTCATGGAAGTGATGATTGGCTTATAGAAAATGGGGCTTCCAAACATATGACTGGATTCAAGGAATCCTTTGTGAGACTGTCAGAACATGAATCACCCCACAAGGTGAAACTAGGAGATGACTACCAATATCCAATAAAAGGTAGTGGGGAATCTTCATATAAACTAGACTCTGGTAAGTCTTTAACAATGGAAGAAGTATTGTTTGTGCTAGGACTCAAGAAGAACCTTCTCTCCATATCAGCATTGGATGCAAAAGGAATGAGGGTTGCATTCATAGATGGTCAAGTCATTATGTGGCCAAGAGGTAAGACTATCAATGATGCAGTGGTAATTGGAGAACAAGAAGGAGGTTTGTACAAATTGAAGGGCCATCCAGAACAAGCCTTAGTCCATGACATAGTAGAGCCAAATGAGCTTTGGATAGAAACCTTGTACATGTGCATTACAAAGCACTACCTATTGTGAGCAAAGCTGTTGAAGGTCTTCCAGAATTCCAAGCAAAACATGATGGTGTCTGAAAAGGATGTGCAAAAGGAAAGAATACAAAGAAGACATTTCCCAGTAGCAAAAGCAAAGCCAAATACATACTAGAAATCATCCACTCTGATGTATGCGGTCCTATGTCATCAAACTCACTAAGCGAGTATTCATACTTTGTTTCTTTCATTGACGATTTTTCTAGAAAGACTTGGGTTTACTTCATGAAGAACAAAGATGAAGTATTCAACAAATTCAAGGAATTCAAAGCATTAATAGAGAACCAAATTGAAAAGAAGATCAAGAATTTTCGATCAGATAATGGCAGAGAATTTAATTCGAAGGAATTCAAAGAGCTATGCAAAGAATCAGGGATTAAGAGGGAGTTGTCGACTCCTTATAATCCACAATAGAATGGGATTGTAGAACGAAAGAACAGAACTATCATGGAAGCTGCAAGGACCATGCTTCATGATCAAGATCTTCCTATGCATCTTTGGGTAGAAGCATCCAGAAAAGCTATGTATGTACAGAACCGTACTCCACATAGAGTACTCAAGAACAAGACTCTTGAAGAAGTCTTCTCTAGCAAGAAACCAGAAGTCAACCATCTCAGAATATTCGGATGTCCTGTGTACATACACATTCCAAAGTAGAAGAGAACAATATTATATCCTTCAGGAAAGAAAGGAATATTTGTGAGATATGCTGAAAGCTCGAAGGCTTATAGAATATATTTCCCATGATACAAGAAGATTGAGATCAGCAAGGATGTAATATTTGATGAATACACAGCTTACAACAAATCCAGAAAGAGACCTGCTGAAGAACCTGAAGAAGCAGAAGAAGAAGCACCTGTCACACCCTAGTTTTGACTCCATTGCATTAGATGTATATGATGATGTATATATTGTAATGATCATGGTGTGGAGCTCAAGGCCAAGGCCCCACCATTGATTGGTTATGCTATGTTTCGGATTTAAATTGTCACCAATGGTGTATCGGGGCATGCGGCATAGATATTAAGCTTTGTCATCATGTACATATGCATTTTTAATTAAAATGAACCCAACCAGCTATGATCAAGGCAACTAAAATTGAGAAGGGGAATGATTTTCACAAGGATAAGGGTGTGGGAGAAATTGTCAAACCTTAGCCATTGAGGGAAAAAACCATGTGTCATATCCCCTTGTCTCACCCAACCACCTCCATTAAGAATTGTTGCTGGTGGTTGAGGCAGTTATTGTTCTGGGAGTGGTGTGGCAGGACTGTCAGTCCATGCCTACATGCACACTCCACCCACGGTTGACTTCAGAATGGAAAAATAAACCACTGCCATCACTCTCGCAGGGATTTTACTCTCTTCACGACTATGCAAGAGGACTCATGCACTCTCCAATACGCATGCCTCCCGAACTAATGTTCATCCTCATGTAAGAGTGGAAGTTGCTCAGGTTCACGAATTTCTGGCTATGGGGCATTCTCGCCATTGTCTGTTCGCTGTTCTCCCACCCAGGATTTTCGTGGCTTTTACCCATGTAGTTTTCCTCTACAGATTTATGTGACAGTGCCTGTATTTTTCCTCACAGGTGTATTTGTGGGTCCTGTGTTGTTGTTTCTCTCACGTACAAGCTGGGAGAGCTGTAATTTATTCCCCAGCGTGGTCTGTGTAAGTCTTCCGGTGTATTCATTTCCTGGGACGTGCTGTTGTTCCCCACGTTTATTGATATTGTGTGCCGATACATTTTTGGACAGTTGTTTTCCCCCATGTTGTAAATTGTGTGCATTGATACATTCAGTGGCCTGTTGTAATTCACTGGGAGTCGTTTTGGCCACGATAGGGCCAAGAACGACTCAAGAATCGTTTCCCCTGCTAAGTTGTAATTGCTGTTTAATTGAAAGCGTGCAATTGTTGGTATTTGGACTATGTAGGGAGCAGGGATGGGGGCTTGGTTTGCTTGATAAACCTAGTGGTTGAAAGCCACACAATAAGATCTAGAGGGCTGGCTTTCTTCTCCACAACCCCTGAATAGAACTGGAAGGGAATGCAGGGCCTGAGGGACTATGTACTAGAGAAGGGACTGATTCCTTGTGTTGGGTGTGTGTGGGTGTCTTAGAAGTTAGGATAGTTCTGGTGTAGGTGTTCTTGGCTTTGTAATGAGCCCACCAGCTTAGCATTTAGCTTTTCCCAGCTCCTGGATGGCCTGATAAACCCAACTGTGTTGTCTTGGATATGTTTTTGTGTTTTGTGGCTATGTGTAAGCCTGCTTGTTCCCCTATTCCTTGGAGAATCATGCCCAGCTTGGGGGTGGTAGCGCTGCTGAGATATTAAGGAGCACGCTGGCCTATGGTTGGGTGGAACGTTGCAGCGACGTAGCTGGTTGCGGATTGACTTCTTCATAAGATAAGTGATCTTGCTCAATTTACTTTTGCAACCATATTTTCTATTAATGAATGTAATGAACATGATGGGTGAATGCTTGTATGAATGCATGATGTTTCCACTGTGTGAGATACATACTTGTAGCTATGTATGTTGAATGATTGCATCTGTGCATGATAAATATTCATGTCTGCATATTCTAGTTCAAAGAATTTGTTTAAGCATTCTGTTTCAGCGATTTTATGCATGCACATGTTCATGGGGCTCTTACCCCGGGTGAGTGAAGCTTGGGTGGCGTCCTTTTTGCCAGTCGGAGGCATGAGGACGTGACAGCACCCAGAATCCATGATACAACCATGAATTAAGAAGCTCAAGAAGAAGATCGAGATGTTGAACAACCACAAAGACCTGTAGATCCACCTCTGGAGAAGAATCCTCATAAAAGGAAACCTACCTGGGTACGTGAACTTATCCAAGGTGCAGAAAGATATGGGACTCTAGAAGAGAATTACAGAGAAAGAAAGAGGACCAGATCCTGCTCTGGGTATGTAGCCTTACTATGTGATTTCATTGATAAAGAACCTTCCAGTTATGAAGAAGCAGCAGAACGGAAAGAATGGAAGGATGCTATGACCGAAGAATATCAATCGATCATGAAGAATGATGTTTAGGATGTTGTCCCAAGACCAGAAGGGAAGTCAGTTGTAACTTCCAAATGGATCTACAAGATCAAGCATGCTACATACGGGAGCATTGAAAAGTATAACGCAATATTTGTAGATCAGGGTTTCTCTCAGAAAGAAGGAATAGACTATGAAGAAACCTTTGCACTTGTAGCTAGATACACTTCCATCAGATCAGTACTTGCTCTAGCTGCAATGATGAAATGGAAGATACACCAAATGGATGTCAAGATTTCTTTCTTGAATGGTGTAGTGGAAGAGGAAGTGTATGTAGAACAACCACTTGGTTTTGAGACACATGATAGGAAGTCTCATGTGTGCAGATTGAAGAAATCCCTGTATGGTTTGAAAAAGGCACCCAGGACCTGGTACAACATAATTGATAGATTTCTATCTAGTTTGGGCTTTACCAAGAGTAAAGCAGATTCCAACCTTTACTATAAGGTTGAGGATGGCAACCCAGCGATACTTCTAGTATATGTAGATGATCTATTTGTGACAGGTACGGATGGGTTTATTACTGATACGAAGAGAAATCTTGTTGCTGAGTTCGAAATGAAGGATTTGGGAATGATGCACTACTTTCTAGGTATGGAGGTGTGGCAGCATACAGATGGAATCTTCCTTGGACAAGGGAAGTATGCAGTAGAGATCTTGAAGAGGTTTGGGATGATGGACTGGAAGGCTATGGCCACACCTATGGCATCGAACCTGAAGCTATTGAGTGATGCTTCATCAAAATCGATTGATGCTACAATGTATTGTCAGATGATTGGGTCATTGATGTACCTGACGAACATGAGACCTGACATTTGCTTTGCTATGAACACCTTGAGCCAGTTCTTGACAGATCGGAGAAATGTTCACTTGATTGCTGCAAAGCATATTCTGAGGTACCTGAAGGGTACAGTTGATTATGGACTCAAGTATGATGCGAATCAAAATATTAACCTGGAAGGTTATGTTGATTCAGATTTGGAAGGCAGTGCCATCGAAAGGAAGAGTACTTTAGGATGTTGCTTTAGTATGGGATTAGGTGTGATCTCTTGGTTTAGCAAGAAGCAATCATGTGTGGAACTGAGTACAGCTGAAGCAGATTATGTTGTAACTTGTTCAGCTAGTTGTGAGGCATTATGGCTGCGGAAGATACTATCTGATATATTTGATCTCCAGTTGGATGCTACTTGTATACATTGTGACAACTAGAGTCGCGTGAAGCTGTCAAAGAATTCAGTGTTCCATGACAAGTCGAAGCATATCGAGATCAAGTATCACTATATCATGGATATGGTGCAGAGGGGAGTAGTAAATCTCTAGCATGTTGTGACAGAGGAACAGATAGCTAATGTATTGATGAAGCCATTGGCTAGGCTAAAGTTCAAGTACTTCAGGGAGAAGCTTGGTGTTCTCCACATTGAGGTTCCCTCCAAGAGAAAGTGATGAGACCCATAGCCATTTTGACATGGTGAGAGGATTGGTTCCTTCCATGTCAGATATGAGTGCTGGCCATTCTGTCGAGTAGGACAGATGTAAGGGAAACTACCATTCAAGAGAATGGAGGCACCTGGTCAGTTACCAAGAAAACTCAGTTTAGGACTGAGAAGCCATTCTGATGTGATAGAGGGATGTGTTCCCACTTGGTCAAATGTAAGGGCTGAACCATTATTTCATGGCTAAAGGATTAAGTTCCTCCCATGTCAGTTGTGAGTGTTGGCCATTCTGACGAGCAGGTCGGATGTAAGAGCAACTTCCATTCTCTAGGAGAATGGAGGCACCTGGTCAGTTACCAGGTAGCTCAGTCGAGGAATGGGGGTATTTCTAATATGATTGATGGGATGTGTTCCCTCATGATCATATATGAGTGCATATCCCTTCCATCAGTAATGGGATGTGTTCCCTCACTGGGTGGATGCAAGTGCAGAGCCCTTCCATTAGTAATGGGATGTGTTCCCTCACTGGGTGGATGTAAGTCCAGAGCCCTTCAATCAGTAATGGGATGTGTTCCCTCACTTGGTGGATGTAAGTGCAGATCCCTTCCATCAGTAATGGGATGTGTTCCCTCACTGGTGGATGTAAGTACAGATCCCTTCCATCAGTAATGGGATGTGTTCCCTCATTGGGTCGATATAAGTGCTAGGCCTTTCTGATATGATTATAGGATTGGTTCCTACATGATCAGATGTGAGTGCTTGGTGTGCCTTTCTGACAAGTAGGTCAGATGTAAGTGCTAGGAGAAGACCTACATGATGGCTAGGACTACAACCAGCATGAAAAAGGGCTGGCTCTGTAGAACTTCCTATGAGGAGAAAAATCATGAGATATCACCAGTGATGATCCAGATCGAGGTCCACTGATGATCTAGATTGAGTGATGATAGAGATCTAGTGATGATAGCCAGTGATGATCCAGATCGAGTGATGATATAGATCGAGTGATGATGCCTCATGATGATCCATATCGAGAGATGATCCAAATCTAGTGATGATATCCCATGATGATCCAGATCGAGAGATGATCCAGATCCAATGACTTGAAGACTCAAAAGACTTGAGATGATGATGACAAGATGATCCAGTTGATACAGAGAAGAAGACTAGTGCTGAAAATTGTGTCGAAAGAATACCTTCCTAGTTAAGAGGGAGTGTTGATGTATTTGTAACTTCGGAATGTATTCATCCATGTATCTTATATATTGTAACCCGATGTTTATTCCAGGATGTATCTATTATGTATTTGAGTCATGTTGTCATGCCCCGATGTTCTGATTAGGAGGATCAATAATGTAAACAAGTCATGTCAATTCATGGTGGGTAACCCTCCGATTGTCTAAGGGTTAAAGCCCCTGTAGTTCCAAGGCACTAGGGTTATTAGGATCTCCTAGTAGAGGTCGGACCTGGTAGGGTCTTATTCATCTCGGGATTAGTATAAATAGAGAATTGGAGTCTATATTTATCACACAAGTCATACACACTCAAGTGTAGCGCATAGTTGAGGAAGGAGAAGACACTAGGGCTAGTTGAGAAGAAGATTACTACTAATGGGAGATCACTTACTGTTTTGGGGCTTTTACTATTTTGGTGCTGATTCTATCTTTGAGGAAGTTGCAGGGTTTTCTCCTTTATGGTTTCCCCGAGGAAAAACACTATGTTCATTGTCTCTTGTGTTTGATTGCTGTACTTATTATTCTCTTAGTTAAAGATCCTAATAATGCTAGCTTAATGTTGAGAAACTAACAATATGAGGGTTACCGACAATGACTTGACATGACTTGTTTACATTATAGAAACTCCCGATAGGAACATGACTCAATTACATTACAAATACTTCCTGGAATAAACATCGGGGTATAATACATGAAATATACAACTCAATACATTCTGAAGTCACAATTACATCAACAGTAAGCCGCTGGACCCCATTTGGATTTGAAAACAGAGAAATTGGGAAGACCATATAACCTACATAACATAGCTACTAGTAATGAATAGGGTTCCCTAAACTAGGAGATAGGGTAAAGGTCATCTTTCCTCTGCGAAAATTTACTGCATTCACCTGTCCATGATTTTAACATTTCGACGAGATTGAACCTGGTTTTAGAGGCTAGGATAAAGTCTACATCAAGGGATTTTTTAACTTGTTTAAGACCATATGCTCTGATAAATACATCAGGGTGAAAGGTAGCGAGTTGTGAACCTAAAATTTCATTGAAGAAATGCTCAGTTGGGTTTGCATGTTCCACAATCCATTTGACCACGCCATTATAAGTAAGAATGGAAGGTCTAGCAGCAATGGCATGGAGTCCAAAATCCCTAATTCTTTAATAGGCTATTTGGTCGTTTGGTATTTCAGAGAGTTCATCATTAGAAAAAATGGAGTATACTCGAGACCAGTCAATCTGATAAGTTTCATAGATCCTGCCACTAGTGTTGGAGAAAATACCAAAGTTTGGGTCCTTGGTCAACATGTCTTTTTGAAGGTTCTTACAATGTGTAGTTCAAGCCATTATAGAAACTGAAAAAATCTATTTAAATGCATAAAATAGGAATTAAAACTAATTCAGACAATGCTACAGTAAGAAAATCTTATTAATCTGCCATAGTAATCTAGGGACTAAAAAGAAGTCTCATCAAAGACTAATAACAATAAGTCATGAAAATGGTGTAATAGGGCTACAAAATGAGTAGCCGCACTGTATATTCACACAAATAATGAGTAATACAATGTATGATCATGCTATGAGCATGGATGACAAATAAATTTGAATTACCAAGGAGGTCATACGAATTAAATGACCGAGTCTATATTAACTGAATGTAAGCCACAGTCAACACTCAAGTTAACCACTAATCAAAACCCTAATTGACTCAACTGAGCCCTAACTGAAGTCAGTGTGCAATAAATGACTGAGTCTAACTAAAAGTAGGTCAGACACATGTCACAACAAGCCAACCATCAAGTGGTAGCGCATCAATGACTCCAATGAACCCCAATGAGGTTAACTAAAGTGTAACTGAACATCAGAAGTGGTTGGAGGCGCCTCTATTGACTCCAGTTCATTAAATAATCAATAAGTAATCAATTTAATGACAAAGGGTGCCTTCACTGCTCTGTTTAACTTATTGTAACCATCAATTAGCAATATGGGGCATTAATGACACTCAGATCACCCCCAGAGTGCTCTAGTTAGCCTCCCCAAATGTAGGAGAAGGCTAAGTTAGCCTCCTAGACTGAAGGTAGGCATGGGTGTGATCTAGCTGATTTCATTGTGTGCTCCTCTAATGTCAATTAAGTCAATAATACTTAGGATAGTTTTTTAACTAGGCCAAATTGACCAAAATGAGTGTGAAAGGTGGTAAATGTCTCCAACACCCCCCCCTTAAGCTATACTCAGGGGGAGTTAGAAAACATAAATTCATAATAATGATAGGGCCCTGACAACTAAGGCCATAGGTCACCCTGTACAATTCTGAAATTGAAACAATGCTCAAAAACAAACTAAGTGAGGAAAAGAGGGAAAATCTAGTGGGAAACCCCCCCCCCTCAAGATGAACACTGAACGTAGTCTGAATCACCCTGATGAACTCACCCCCAATAGTGAACGGAGGTAAGTGAACTTCTTTTCTGAAAATATCTTGGTGAATATGTCTGCAATCTTCTCATCAGTCGGACAGTATTGCAGAATGATGGTCCTGTCATGCACTAGCTCCCTGATATAGTGCATGTGGATCTCTACATGCTTGGTCCTCTACCTGGTAACTAGATATTTGGATATATTAATAGCACTTTGATTGTCACAAAAGAGGACAGTGGACAAAGTACTACCAATATCAAACTCTGAAAGAATTCCTTGCAACCAAACTGCTTGGATGCAAGCATTCACTGCTCCTCGATACTCGGCCTCTGCTGAAGATAATGCTATGGCAGCTTGATTTTTTCTAGACCAGCAAATGGGACCACCACCAAACATGAATACATATCTAGAAGTAGACTTCTGATCAATACAATCATCGGCCCAATCGGAATCTATGTATCCAACCAAGTCTAGCTCGGAGTCTGCAGCATAGTGAATGCCATAGGTCCTAGTTCCCTGAATATACTGGAGGATCCTCTTGGCTTCCTTCCAATGAATATCATGAGGATATGGCATGTATCTTGATATAGCATTCATGTCATAACAGATATCAGGATGAGAATGTGTCAAGTACAACAAGATACCAATCAGTTGTCGATAGATAGTGCAGTCCATGGGAGGTGTGCTTTTTCCTTCTTCAAGGCTGATCCTTGAAAGGAAAGGGAATGGTGCAGTCCTACATTCAGCCATGTTAAAATTGAATAATAGGTATGATATGTATTTGTACTGAGTGACCATTATCCCATCAGAATTTTGCTCAATTTTGAGCCACAAAAATTGTTTTAGGAGACCCAAATCACTCATTTCAAAGGCATCGTGGAGAGCAATTTTGATGGCTGAAATGGAAGCAACTGTGCTACCTGTGATCAGTAAGTCATCAACATATAAAAAAATAATAAATAAATTACCATCAAACTTCTGTATATACACATTTTTATCTGATCTACACCTTTGGAAGTTTTGCAAGAGAAGGAAGGCATCCATCTTGGAATACCACTCTCTTGGGGCCTGTCACTTAACCCATATAGTGAATTCTTTAGCTTGAAAACCAAATATGGATCAGAGATGTATCCCTTAGGCTGCTTCATGTATATCTCCTCATGAATATCTCCATGTATAAAGTCTTACTTAACATCCATATGATTCACTTCCTAGTCCTTAGATGTCGAAACTGCCAAAACTAGGCAGATGGAGTCCATTTTTGCAACCGGTGCAAAAGTCTCATGGTAGTCCACACTTTGGACCTGAGCGAAACCTTTGGCCACCAGAATTTCCTTATATTTGCATGTGCTTCCATCAGCAGTAACCTTGGTCTGAAACACCCACTTGCATTGAACCAATTTCCTTCCCAGAGGAAAAGAAACTAGCTCCCAAGTAGTGTTTTTTTGAAGAGAATTCATCTCTTCATCCATGGAAACTTGCCATATCAGATCCTTCCAGGCATGGTAGTAGGATTTTGGGTCTGAACTAATCATCAAATAACAAGTTTCAGATAGCAAATTATCAGGAAAAGGGATTGCAATACCTGCTGTTTGGAAATCAGACCGGGTTCTCCTTGGATCATCTAGATTTCCAATCTTATCTCCCGCGGAGGAGAGTGCCTGTCAGGCCCATGTGGGAAGATGATTTGTACTTCAGGTTCTGATTCAGCATCTAATGTTTTCTGCACACTGATATGAGAAATTAGAGGATCCAAATCAGGTTTATCACCCCCAATTTCATCATCCAAATATTTAGTAGAATAGGAAGGAAAATCAACAGTTTTCTCCTTCACTAGTTCCACCTCCCAAAGAGGCTCATCAAAATTGACACTCCTTTCGATGATGATCTATTTTGTTTTGATATCCAGTAGATTGAAATTTTTTGATTCATCAGGATACCCAATAAACATACATTTGATGCTTTGCGGTTGCAAAGCCCTTCTTTTATCAAGTGGAATCTGGGCTCATGCAGTCGACCCAAACACCTGTAGGTTCGACACATCCGGTTTGTGTCCAAAGTATGCTTCAAAAGGGGTCTTCCCTTTCATGGATGAGTTTGGCACCCTATTCTGAATGTATGTTGCAGCATGCATGGCTTCATCCCACAAATTTTCAGCCAACTTTTTTGATTCCAACATACAGGTGGTCATCTCCTTGAGAGATCGATTCTTCCTTTCCGCTACACCGTTATACTAAGGAGTGTAGGGAATTGAATGTTGGAAATGAATACCACTTTGGGAATAGATGTTCAGCAACTCATTATTGACATACTCCCTACCATTATTAGATCTCAAGATCTTGATATTAAGCCTAGAGGCGTTCTCGATCAAGGCCTTGAGTTCAGAGAATTTTTCACATACTTCAGACTTCTTTATCAGAAAGAAGACCCATGTGTACCTTGAAAAATCATCAATAAAAGTCAAAATATACCTTGATCCATTCATGGATGTGATAGGCACCGGACCACTGATATCAGAATGTATCAGCCTCAATATGCATCTAGCTCGGTTTTCCTTCCCCTGATCGAACTTATGCTCAGGGTGTTTTCTAACCACACAGCCCTTGCAATTTCCAGTGGTTGCCTTAATGACTGGGAGGCCTTCAACCATGGATTTTTTTTGTAATTGTTGCAAGAATTGGAATGTTTCATCCTTCTTGTTCAAGAATCTAGATTTGTCTATTGCAGAACCAGGCTCTTCTTTAGTGTCCATGGTGACCCTATAGAGTCCTTTGGAGTGTAGCTGGATCTCCATGTCTCCTTTCCATGAGTGGAAATTGAACAGAGTCAAGAGATCTATGGAAGAAGCCATCTGAATCTACTGGAGTGAATGCTTTCACTTGTTAAAAACCTGAAAATCACAACAAAAGGGGCAATGTAAGGTTGGACAGCCTACACATTTTCGGTTTTCATCACAACTAGCATATTCAATCAAGCAAGCTTGATCAACAAGTTATTTACTTGGGGTATTAAGTGGTAAGCCTTGAATTCTGGTGCAGTGCTGGATTTTTGAGCTATTGCTCAATTTTCATGCAATATCTGTCAAAAACCTTGTTTTTGAGAGATCTGAGCTTCGTCCTACCATGAGATCTGATACCATATTAATCTGCCACAGTAATCTAGGGACTAAACACAAGTATCATCAAAGATTAATAACAATAAGCCATGAAAATGGTGTAATAGGGTTACAAAATGAGTTGTTGCTCTCTATATTTACACAAAGAATGAGTAATACAATGCATGATCATGCTGCAAGCATGAATGACAAAGCAATTCAAATTCCTGAGGTCATTCGAATTGAATGGGTGAATCTAGCTTAACTGAATGTAAGCCACAGTCAAAACTCAAGTTAACCACTGATGAAAACCCTAATTGACTCAACTGAGCCCTAACTGAAGTCGATGTGAAAAAAATGACCGAGTCTAACTGAAATTAGGTCAGACACATGTCACTGCAAGCCAACAATCAAGTGGTAGTGCATCAATGACTACAATGAACCCTGATGAGGTTAACTGAAGTGTAACTGAATATCAAAAGTGGTTGGAGGTGCCTCTGTTGACTCCAGTTCATTAAATAATCAATAAATAATAAATTTAATGATAGAGGGTGCCTTCACTTCTTTGTTTAACTAATTGTAACCATCATTTAGTAATATGGGGCATTAATGACACTCAGATCACCCCGTGAGTGATCCAGTTAGCCTCCCCAAATGTAGGAGAAGGCCAAGTTAGCCTCCTTGACTGAAGGTAGACGTGGGTGTGATCTAGTTGATGTCATCTAGTGCTCCTTTGATGTTAAGTAAGTAAAAAATACTTAGGATAGTGGTTTAACTAGGCCAAATTGACCAAAATGAGTGTGAAAGGTGGTAAATGTGTCGAACAAATCTAAACAAAGAAATGGATTAGAGGACCAACCTAAAATCAACTGCGATAGAAAATATAACTTCTGGTAAAAATCACATGAAAAAGTAACTCGAAATAGTAAAACAATAAGGAAAATGTACAAGGAATTTCTATATATAGATTTTCTGTGGGTCAAATAAATACCATAGGATCAGAATGGATGGATGGTCAAGATTAAATCCTATGGGATGGAGGATCACCACATGAGTTTCAAGCTTTATTTACCATCCCGCAACCCACATTCATCAAATTCAAGATGCAGGATAACCAAACGCTCAAAAATTTATTCAATCCTTTCCGCAATCTGCATCCCGCAAAATGTGGGTTGTGGGTTGCGGAAACATACAACCAATCCTCATTCCATAAATTGTGGGTTGTAGGATGACCAACTTGCACACACAAAAACCTTTATGCATCCCTTATTCTGCAAAATGAGGGTTATGTGTTGCGGGATGAAAATATCGAAAATGTCAAAAATTCAGAATCCTGCAATCCGCAAATTGCAGGATGCGAGATGCGGGTTGCAGGATGGAATAATTTTTTCAAAAGATAGCCTTCCACAATTCATCAAAAGCACATAAATCATGCATAAGTTCCAAATTTTTTGACTAAGTTAAAATAAAGAAACCATGATAAATGTTATAGGGGCCTCAAAACGACCTGAAGGATTGAAACAGTTCCCTTTGTATGTGTAATTAGGACTCCCATGTTTAGATAACATCGGATCTGTTGTACCTACAATAGGTCTAAAAATTTTACCACAGAAATTGCACTCCATTCCCTATCTGCAACATATTGCAAAATTTCATTTGGACCTTCGTAGCCCTAGATATAGTAAATCTCCCCAGGTCACCTATTTATGACTATATTCTGGAGGAAGATGGAACATTGTTTTGGATGAATCATATCTCCTATAATATAGAGAATATGAGTATGAAATGTTTACATAGGGTTCATAAGGGATTTATATTCTTCATGTAAATGTTTCTTCTCCCGATCCTTCTCCAATCTTGAGATATAGTGAATGTACCAAAACTACTAGTTTTAGTATTTTAGGGTTTTCAAGCATGAAACCCTGATTTCCATTTGCTTCCATTATAGATGTATTTCTATTGTATAGTGAAACTTTTCTGATTCAGAAACTAATACCACCAATATATTCACCCTAGTGAGGTGTCTTATCCTATCCCTCCTTGCTTGATGATCTATGGAGAGAACACCTTCAACTAGGAATCCTTAGTTCCTGCAACTGCATAATGTCTTCTTCTTAGGATAGCTCTGATAACATGTTTGATTTTTACCACTTAATCAATATGATCTAGGATCTTATCTGATAGAATAACATGCATATTAATAATCACAAGATACGATAGACACAAAGAATTTTCCTTAGGGAAACCATAATGGAGAAAACCCTGCAACTTCCTCAGAGATAGAATGAGAACCAAAAGAAAAATTAAAACCCGAAGATACAAATATGATCTCCTACAGTTATTCTCTCTCTCCCTTGTGCGATTTATTCCTTTCTCACTCATGTGATATTGTTGAGTGAGTGCGTGTGACAAATAGAGAGTATCACTCTATATTTATACTTGTTTTCCACTTGACAATTACTCTATAGGGATGACCTCAATAGGAATGTCTAATAACCCTAATACTACTCAATTGTGGGGACTATTGCCCCAAATTGCAACAGATGGTTAAACTCAGTGACTTTACATTACCTTATTATATTAATGACTCTCGGCACAATGAAAACAAATTTGAGATATGGTCATGAACATAAGGTTAAAAAACGGAAGAATACCATAATGAAATGGCCATGTTACCATAAGATCTATATCTATAAAAACAACTTAAAATAAAACAAGTTATCTATATTAAGCATAAGATAAAAGAACAATTATATATTAGCTAATCTAAATGGAACACCATGAATGAGATGAAACTCTTCACATGTTTGGACTGTCAAATCCATGATTTGGATCAAAAATTTCTAAGAAGAGGTATTGAAGATTGCAACAATTATTAATAAGATGTAGAAATCTCATAATATGATGATATCATACATTAAAATTTCAAACCTAAAGTTGTGGTGCATTTTATATTACGAAGGAGATGCTATTAAATGAATTTGCAATTTTCGTGAAAATGAACATAAAGAAATTGAAAGTTTGTTGGCATCATTCATGGTTTCCTAGATAGTGGTGATGCTTTCACCATCAAATTTTTATAGTTCCACCAACCATGTTCAAGCTTTTGTAAACAATACTCATGGTTCTATTAACGACCATCATTTTTACAACACCAAAGTTTCATGATTCAAGAAACTTTTTTCAAGGTTTTGTAAATATTCTTCATGATTTTACCAACATTATTCAGAGCTTTATAAAGAGTTCTCATGTTTCCACCACACAAATTCAACCAAATATCTTCAACCATTTGTAAAAAATGCGCACAATTTTGTAAAATGTGCTAATGGTTCCACCACCATAATTTCATTGTTGGAGGTCAACTTTATTGAAGATTTTGGTAACAATCCTTGTTTTTTTATAATTTTCCTTTGCTTTTGAAATAGATTGTTTCATTTTCCATAGAAAACTTTACTATGTATATGTTGACAATATTCTCTACCCCAAAGTCCACATCTTGTGTGATCTATAAGTGATGTAGTTTATCTAACAAACCTAGGTATTGAGGATTCCACTAAATAGTCTTATTGCATTGATTCATGAATTATGTAGCTTCCATGAGTATTTTGATCCTCTTGTACAATCATACAAGAACTCACACCAGAAGGATTCATATTGATCCAACAATGGTCCACCATACAAAATAAACTCCCTACACATTACTATATTCCATTTTTACAACTAGGCTTCTTGCAACCCAAAATATTTGAGCCTATTTTCCCACCCATCTTAGATCCAATGCTTATAGACCCATCTATCCATTTAACTAATAATTCCTTGTTCTAAACCATGTTCAGAAATAGAACCATTCTTTGGAGAAAAATTTTAAAGACTGAATTTCTATGCAAGGGCCACTAAAATCTTGTCATAATCTAGATATGTTGAAATACCATGATTCGTTGTTTATGCTATAAATTTTGACCGCCTTCACCATTTCTCAAAAAAATTATACGGTGCACTAGAATATTGAGAGCTCTATATGTAATCATAAAAAATAAAAACAAAATTCATTAAGTTATGACCCTAAAGTGTTGCACGCGCACACATTGTCCCTTTTTCAAGGTTTTCTGACTTCAATAAATCATAAAAAGATGAAAACATCATGAATCATTTCAAAAAAATAGTTTTGCACTAGTAAAAAATGTACTCTACATATGGAAAAAAATATTCAAGTATACTATCAATTAGTTTATATAGTTTTTCACACACACATACAAATATGTTATATTATGATGAATTTAAAAACAAATTTAGAAAAAAAAAATAGAAATGTAACTACACAAAATTTCTAAAACAAAATTTTATATAACATGAAATTCTATTTAATTTCCTATATTTTGTCTTCTTAAATCATCTTAAAATTTGTTATCCAAGTATTTCCAATTACCTATTGAAGACAGAGGTTCATATTTTTTAGTTTTTATGTGGCAACTAAAGTGTTTTTAAAGGAGTTCATGGTTGTGCATCAGCCCCTACTCCAAACATGAGTAACCAAATATGGATCAAACATAAGATACATTTATTAGACATGATCATAATATAAATTTTGAGGGGGCACCAATAATCAACATTAGGCTTATTATTCATTCTTCAAATATAAAGTATTCATCAAACATTACAATTATCAAGGATCCATATATCTCACATCATGACTCTTTACTCCTATATCCCACCCATTACATTGGTTATATTTTCTAACCTTATCTCAACCTTTTGTCTTTCCCAACACTCTATCCTTCTCAACCAACCCCATCTCTTGGCTCCTCGTTGAATTTTATACATTTGTATTGGTTAGTTCTACCCATGTCATAATAGTTACAACTCAAATTCTTTCCTCTAGGGTATTTAATGTCCATCTGATATTCCACTACATCCCTTTGCACAATTAATTTCATGTTAATTTCTTGTCCATCTTCTACAACTAGGTCTTCAAAAATGAGGGGACTAATTACTTCAACCTCTAAATATGTGGCTCATGTATTTAATTCAAAAATAAATATAGATCTAAGATTTAGATATGGCATATCCATCGAATCTTTAGCGGATCTAATCACTTAAAAAATAAATCTCAAGATACATTGTGCCACAGATATAAAATGTATCCACATGTAGGCCACAAGTGTCTCTCTCCATGGCCTACCACCATCATGTGCCTCCTATAGGAAATATCTATGAATAAGCTAGTCTCTTCTTTCATTGATGGAAAAACTTTGTACACTTACAATGAGAACAACCTTGGATATTCTATCCCCATGGCTATTATTTAATCAAGGATATTCACAACACCTAGATAATAAAAAACGGGCCAAAAAAATTCTTTAACCCTAAACTTTCCTTCTTCCACCATTGCTCCCTCTCAGACTAGGAAGCCTCCTTTCCTAAACATTTATCATCCAAGTAGACAATTTTTTATATACAAATCATTGGGTTTTAGAGAGAAATAATCAAATAATAATGTGAAGAATCATACCAATATTGATCACAACACATTTACCCTAAAAAAACCCCATGAGTGGAAAACCTAACACAATGAAGTTTTTCATTACCCTTGACCAAAATTGGCCAAACCGCACCAACTGATCTCATGACTTGCTCACCTCTAGGCCAGATTTGAATGGAGTGTGCCAAGCCCTTTTATAGGATTCATCACATGCATTTCGATGGGAATGATATGATGGGCCCAAAAGACCACCTGATTTCACCTAAACAAAGATTATCTCAATGAATCCTTCACCAATTCAAGGTTAACCTAACAAGAACCACCCCCAAAACTCACTTTTTGGGGAATTTTAGATCTCTTCTAAAACCTCCCCTAAAACCCATACTTTTATCATCAATGCTTTTGGGGGTATTTTTGTCAAAACTACCTCTAATGCCAAAACCACGCCCAAAAGTCACTTTTGGGGGTGGAAGACAACCACTCCTAATGATAAACAATGTAGTAGCATATACATGGTTAAATGAGAAAATGAGAGGATATTGATGAGTTGGAGGTTGGAGTTTCAATGACCCATAGAATTCAATAGGGATACACACCATCCCCAATGTTATATACCTTGATGGTAGGGACCCTTGCGTAAAATCTCAATTAGGAAAGGACCAAAGAAAAACTTCTAAAAATTATAATAGTAAGAAGAAGGTTTTGAACCAAACTTGCCTACTAATGCAATAAATTATCAAATAAAATTAGACAAGTACAAACCATATATAAAATTATGAAGTCAATGTGAAATATAGGTTAAATCCATCATATCGAACCCAACAAAGAAAATAGCTACACCAAATATAAAACCAAACCAATTTTCCAAGTGGAAACTTAGAATGGGGAATGAACAATGTGAAGAACATAAATCTAGAAGGGAACATTATGCTCTCTTCTTCAACGGTTGTCTAAAAGGTAACCTTCAAGTGTGGGAGGGTAGGGGGGTATTTATTGTAACACCCTTTTTTTTTACCTTGAAATCTAATGATTTATGTATCAATGATATAACTAGAAGTAATATATAAATGGTCTATAATGACCAAGTGCATTGTAATTATATATAATAATATTTAATATATACTATAAATCTATAATAACCACATATGAAGAAGTATAAAGAAGATATCGGGGTGTATGATTCAACAAGTGGGGGGAAAGGGGGGCTAAGGGGGAGATGATGCTAGTGACATATTCATCTAAGATGTATTGTCTCTTTTTAAAAACCTTAGAAGTGGATTTTATCGTGAGGTCCCACAAGTCATGATTATGAGAGAGGATTAATTAAACTTAGCTTTATAATTATACTATGTTAAGATTAGGAGGGGTCAAGTGGGCTCCTCTTTAGAGCTAAATGGTAAGTTATAGCCATGCATATATAATGGGAGAATTAAGATTAGAGTTTTAGTATTTATAACATTCTAATCATTTTGATAATGACTATGAGATAAAATATGCCCTACATTTGAGTCCCCTTGAGTCCCAACAAGGAGAATCGTTGGTAGGATTATGCTTGTGCAATAAAAGTGAATGGGGATAGCATGGGGCACTATTTGTAGAGAAAGGGGTCTCATTCCTTGTGTTGTGCAAGATGATGGGGGATGAATTCTAGTGGATTAGGATGTTTTTTGTAATGTCCCCAAGAATTGAAAAAAAAAATAGTAGGCTAGTCAAAATTACCTATGCTGGACATTATTGGACGTGCAGAATGTGTCGTACTCTATTTACATTGTTTGTTGTATCGTAAGTTGTTCTTACATCTTGCTTCCTTAATTTATAATGTTATTATTACTATGTTTAATTATGATGTCATAATGTTGATTAATATGCTATTATTATGGTTACGTAATGCTATGTATGTTCGATACTTTGATTATGTAGTTCACTGATTTTCACATGGTTTTACTGTTGTATACATGATTCTAGCTTAACTTTTCTCTTGGAAAAAAAGGGGTGGAGTGGTAGGACAAGTTTCCCTTGTAACCCAAAGAGGTAACCATTCCTACTTGTTCTAGAGGGATTACTTAGTTCTGTTGAACTAAAGAACTTCTTCCTTTTTTACGTGTAGGTTCACTTAGTGTTGGAAAACTAATTATAACAAGCTGAACAGCAAGACGACCATTTGAGTTACTAGCTCACCTCTTTGCAGATCTATCCTATCGACATTACATTGCTTATAATTGTGATTATTATGATGTTATTATAGTGATGGGGTCCTATAGTACTTATTGTCTACATGGCACAGATTTATTACTTATGTGCTTCTTATTTACTATGGGGTAAATGTTTAAGACATGTTCATGTCCTAACATATGTTTTATTATATGTTTATTTTAAAGTTTACAATACTTGTAATAATGTTGGTTTATACATTCCATGGAATATGGAATATGCCATGGTCATAGGGTTAAAGCCTAAGTCTAAACATTGTATAGTGGGTTTATACAAAATGCATGAAATGGAAATATATCACCATGTAGTGTGTATGAACTATAGGGGCTTGGGTTTAGAGGACGTTAATGGGAAACAAGCTGGTGCCTTTAATGTGCATGGGGAAATGTGGCATCCCAGCTTAGGGCTCGACTCACCGATGGGGTTTGGTCATTCGTAGCTTGGTTGCTTGCACTCTGATTTTGAGCAGTATGAAGAATATGACCTCTGTGGTTTCGAGAGGTATGTAATTGTTCTGGGTTTCTTTAGCATCATTTGTGGGTTCATTTGGTTTACATCGCATACTTTTCATGCTTCTTCCACTCTGTGTTTTCAAATTACAAATCATAGAAAAGGGTTGGGACTCGTGGCTTGTCACTAGTGTAGTGGGAAAATACATACCCATTCGAGTACGCCTACTCTGTACAAGTAAAAACTTGTTCCCTCCCTTTTCTTAATGGTTAGTACAACGATGGTACTCGTCGTGATTGTAATTGCTTGAGTATGATTTTTTTTTCATGGATTCATTTTGGTTTTGAGTTTTTACTACGTTTAGAATGAGCTCTACATTTTGTAAGTGACAGACTTGGGTCTCGTTGTTGTGGGGTTTCGATTTTCCTTCAGACCTGAACTGATAATGTACTGGAAATGTATTTATTTGATGATTATGGGTAGAAAAGAGAGTCTAGGTAACCCTCAATAGGATCTATGTAGTTAACATTTGGGTTATGTTGTAAACAATGTTAGCGCCATTTCTTGCAATGGTGCAATGGTCAATGGTAATGACTGTGTAAACTTGGAAATTACTTTATAGAGACTATGTTTATATATTTATGCTACATCAGTTTCTATAGTTGTTAAATCATGGATTGTGTGGACTTTTAATTTGTTGTATTCGTTGGTTTGTGGATTATATATGCGACAGTGTTAAACCTTAGGCCATACCGTATGGCATTGGTGTTCCCGCCCTCATAGCTATGAAAGCTTTCATTATTGTTTACGATTTTTGTCATGTATTAGGATATGAAATTGGGGTTGTCTCCAGTATAACCCAGCGACTAGCAAATCGTTGTTGTTGGTAACATTGACAGGTTTAAATATTTTAGAATTGTTGATTATTATTTTTAAACGGACGATACCATAGATTCAACGTATGTAATTTCATTCAGGTCTTTCGACCACTGTGTAGAGAGATTATAATTCAAGGGAATCCTGTGTATCAATCATATAGCATGGCTTTTGTAAATTAATATGGACCCTACAGGATTTGATCCTGGGTCATGTAAAGTGATGAGGATTTTTAATGATGGATATGATTTGAGCTTAAGTGCCCATACGATTTGATCCTGCAACCTCTGTGTAAATACCTTGGGTTTTTAAATATGTTATAGCTGATTTTACCACACCTGGTGAATCACACTTGTATGGCCTTCCCCTGTCCCTCTGTAGACTCTTTGGATCCCATGTACCTTTTTTATACCTTTGATGTTTCCAAGATCATCCCTAAAAACATGCTTAAATTGCTATACGTGACTTTTAAACCCTTTTTCACGTATATATGCGGGTTTGACCCGTAAAACTGCGTACATCGGAATGTGTACAAAAGGCCAAATTCTTTTGGAGTTTTCCTTGACATGGATCCGACTCACTTGTCTCCTGGCCTTCCATATGCCTTGATATCGCTCGGATTCAACCCTTCATTGCCCCATTGAAGAGCTATATAAAGAACCCTTTGGATACATTGAAGAATATGTGAGAATTGAGAGCAAAGAAACTATAGTCCATTGTTGACGGAACTTATGCTTGAGTCTACCTCCCTTTGTCCCTTGGAGCACTTTGGTGTTCTTCCCAAGTTTTCCTTTTGCTTGTGAACTTACTATCAAGAGATGGAGGATTGAGGTGGTGGAGGTCCAAGTGGGGGATTCAGTTTCTCTGATTCATAGATGTGCTAACAGAGGTTGTATTCATTGTAATCTTTGATTTTATATTAATAGAAATATCTTTTCTTGTCCAATAATGTATGTTTGAATGAATATTTTATCCATGGATGATTTCAAATGCTTATACATTGTTGATTATATATGCTAGAGTAGATCTAACACCAATATATATAGCATGCTTTCCTTGTTTACTAATTGTTGAGGAAGTAATTTATCAATTCAAGCTAGAGTTGGAAAGCTCAACGGGGATCTACTTCAACCGTCCGGATTAAGGTACAAGTTTTGATCCTTTAGTGTTAGATATTTGATTTCTCTTTCCTATTAGAAAGGATTGATTTCTGTAGTCAAGCTGTCTGTTGTGGTACCCCAAGCCATAGGAATTTCTCTCCGTAACAGAATTGGCGACTTCACTGGGGATGTTCCTTGTTTTTATTTGGGGTTTGAGGGCACAATGGGCTCGATATTCTTGACTTGCTCTTTGTTTCTCGTTGTTTCTATGTTGCATTTTATATTATGTTCATCCATTGACACTCCCCTTTATTGGTTTGACCCTTGGCCTGCTTTTTACCACTACCTTCTCTGTATAAGCAGGTTTTTGGCCAAAAGTTGCGTACATATGCAGATTTTTGGCCAAAATCCACGTATACATGCAACTTTTTGGCCAAAAGTCGCGTATATACGTAGCTGTTCTTTAGGATTTCATATAGGAAGGATTGCATTGACATCGAAGGAATGATTTTTTATGCATCTCATGTAGTGGCATACCCTATTTTTCATTTGACAAAGATTGCACTTAGCATTGTTTGTTATGGTGTCCATGTTTATTTCACTATTGAGTCATAATGTCATTAGTTGCATGGCCATTTCATGTTGAGTAATTATAGCCAATTAAAATCAACGGATAATAAAATGAATTACACGCTTTTCTTTTATAGGGTGTACCAACAAGACTAGGTTTTAGGGTCTTGGAATAGTTCATTATGAGTAAATTCTCCAAGACCACTAAACGAAACATGTATGTGTCTATCCAAGTGAGAGTGTAAAATTCCTTGGTATAATTAGTGTTTCTCAGGATCCTCCTCTTACAAGGGAGTTAAGCATGAGGGAATGTGAGTGGTTATGATTGGGATGACCCCTAGTTGTAACTGAGTAGCACTGGAGATATTTCCAGGATTATATTCATATCTGGGGGATCTTTCAAGAGTTTTAAGTTTTGCTACTCTTCCCATATGGTTGATCCCGCCTACGACTATCCACCTGATCATTGGTTATATTAGGGTGACCGTAGTTGCCTTACCTAGGTTATCACAGGGGGTACTTGCAAAGGTTATTTTGTAGGTGTCCAGGCCAGGTAGAGGTCGGACAACATAGTTTCTTTATGCATTGAAGCTGAGGGACACTATAATTGGTTACATACCTCCACTTGTAGTGTATGGGAGTTTTGAGACTCTCCTAGGCAATACATACCTGCTGCATTCAGGAGATCACATATCCTCCCCTTGGTTTGCTTGTATTTTGGTCGTATATTTTCTTAGGAGTGTGATCTTTGTGCACTAGTTGGCCTTTGGGATCACGGTTAATTGAGTATATTTATGCTCTCTTGAGTTTGGGTCCTTTTATTTTCAGTATGCGTCATATCCTATCGCCCGTCCTTGGTCCTAGTACGGACCCTGGTGTCAGATTTGGGAGTGGTCACATTCTGTCCTCAACTCCATTTGTAGAGGTTTTTTATTCCCTTTGCTCAGTCTTTACACCATTGGTCACCCTCACGGGGGTGGTAGTGGATACGTGAATGTTGGGTCTACACTTTACATTCCTTTTTATGGCCCATCGTCCACCGCACTATTTCCTTTGAATTTATTTGTCATGATCATTCCTCGCTATATCCTATAGTTTGGATTCTTTATTGACTATTTTGGGTTGTTTTCGACTAATATGGTTGTCATATAGGGTCTAGTTCTTGTACACTCTCTCTGAGGTCTCGACCCATTCGTGCCTATCATAAGTATCATGTCTAAACTGGCATATAGGTTAGGATTTCACATCCACTTGCATTTTGCATGGCCTTATGACCGTTTCATCTTAACCTTAGGTACAAACCCATTATATGATGTCATAGAACCTTCATGCTGCTGTTAGAAGTGGTGTTGTGCGAATGGTAGAGCTTTCCTATACATGGGTGTCCTAGTTAGATCCCTTTTTCATTTGGTACCCATGTTGTGAGTCCTCTCTTAGGTACGAGAGTCCTTTGTATAGTACTTCCATGACTTTGAGCAAGAGCCTCATACTCCTCTTGATATTTTTGTTGGCTTGCTTCCCTAGGACTCCCTTAAGTCAAGTTGTAATTGAATTATCATGAGCTTTCCCTGCCTCATTGAGCCTTATGCAAGCTTTCCTGACTTTGAGTATCAGCCATATAGCCCAAGCTTGTCTCATGTCTAGCCACGCAGAGCCATTTTATATATCCTTTGCAGCTTGATTCCCTATTTTTACTGGGAGGGGACTTTCCCCTGAGTGTCACTATCCTACACATGTGTCCTTGCATTGAGCATAGGTATGTTATGCTGCTTGGAACTAGTTTTTTTGCCTATTTGACACTCATCTCCTCCTAGTCTGTAACTTTAAAGCAATTTTATTATTTTTCAAGCTTTTCAAATATTTGAAAAAGTCCAAAAAAATGAAAAAAACAAAAAGATGGACAAGGAAAGATGTTATCTTTGGAAGCTGTCAAGTTGTGTTTCCTTCGAGCAGAGCACTGTATATCACATTCATTGGTTGGGTTTATATTTTGAATTTAGGAGCTGTACTTGTTTATCTGAGTTTATCTCCACTGACTAGTTAAGCTTCTAGTCCCTATGGAGCCTCTGTCAATGCCTCCTGTGTCGCAGAGATGTCCCAGTTTTGTATATTGAGTCTATGCTGCCTACATTTAGTCACCATTTGCCGTTATGCTCTTGTTCGAAGGAAGTTGAAACCTGAGTCGGGAATTCCTTAGTTATCTTGACTTTGCATGTCGGCCATTCTCATTACAGTTACTAGCTCATGCACCTTATGATTGAGTCCTTCCACATAATACAACTTTGCTGAGTACCTCATGTTGGATGATGGGGGATGCCTTAATTCCCTCCTTCCAGTGGATTTCATCCCATCGAATTCAGATAATTTATTCTTGGATTGGAATCTAGAGTCATTTTTGAGTGCCTTGAGACTTGCAGTCATCAGTGGAATTTTCTCTCGCCATCGATAGTTCTTTGCGAATACATCATTGTCCCATGATTGATGGATTCTCTCAAGTGTTCAACCTCAACACATTTATTCAAAATTGTTAATTTGCACTCTAGTACCTTGATTCCCATTATCATTATCACTGGGTGATCTCACGTCTGTTAACGGTATACATCAATGACCGGTAATCAGACGATGGACTACTATGTTCGACCTCGACACCTCTATTCACATAGTAGGACTTGTACTCATAGCAGTTTGTGTAGAATACCTTCCAGATTGGTGGAATCTCTTATATGCTACCTTCTTGATCGTGCTAGTGTTCATGATATTTCGGCTCTCATGACTTGATTCCAGTATATGTCAAACATTTCCAGCCATTATGGAGATCTTGATCCATTGTATATCTTCAACCGTTATGGAGATGTTGATCCTTTGTATATCTTCATCATGGATATTCTGATCTATGTATATTGTACATGGTGATGACCACTTATGTCATATTTTGTATCATACCTATTCATGGAAATTGTACTCTTATGTATCTGGGACTGCTATATGTATTTGCAGTTATATGCAGATTTGTATCATTGTACTATGCCGATTGGGTGGCTGGTCTTCAATTTGGGATTCTTCATCACTCCACTTCTGGGATGGACTTATAATGTATTTTGGCCATCGTATGACCCCTCTGAACACATTAGGGGGCATCTGTTATAGCTGATTTTACCAGACTTGGTGAATCACACTTGTATGGCCTTCCCCTATCCCTCTGTAGGCTCTTTGGACCCCATGGACCCTTTTTATACCTTTGATGTTTCCAATATCATCTCTAAAAACATGCTTAAATTTCTATACGTGACTTTTAAACCCTTTCTCGCGTATATATGTAGGTTTGACCCCTAAAACTGCGTACATCGAGATGTGCGCAAAAGGCCAAATCATTTCATAGTTTTCCTTGACATGGATCCAACTCACTTGTCTCCTGGCCTTCCATATTCCTTGAGATCGCTCGGATTCGACCCTTCATTGCCCCATTGAAGAGCTATATAAGGAACCCTTTGGATACATTGAAGAATATGTGAGAATTGAGAGAAAAGAAACTATAGTCCATTATTGCCGGAACTTATCCTTGAGTCTACATCGCTTTGTCCCTTGGAGCACTTTGGTGTCCTTCCCAAGCTTTCCTTTTGCTTGTTAGCTTGCTATCAAGAGATGAAGGATTGAGGTGGTGGAGGCCCAACTGGGGCATTCAGTTTCTTTGATTCCCAGATGTGCCGACATAGGTTGTATTCATTGCAATCTCTGATTTTATATTAATAGAAATATCTTTTCCTGTCCAATAATATATGTTTGAATGAATATTTTATCCATGGATGATTTCAAATGCTTATACGTTGTTGATTATATATTCTAGAGTAGATATAACACTAATATTTATAGCATGCTTGTCTTGTTTACTAATTGTTGAGGAATTAATTTATCAATTCAAGCTGGAGTTGGAAAGCTCAATGGGGATCTACTTCAACCTTTTGGAATAAGGTACGAGTTTTGATCCTTTAGTGTTAGATATTTGATTTCTCTTGCATATTGGAAAGGATTTATTTTTGGAGTCAAGCTGTCTCTTGTGGTACCCCAAGCCATAGGAATTTCTCTCCATAACAAAATCATTACTGTGTATTTTAATATTTGTGGTTTTGTTATATGGACATTCTATTTTATGGTATGCAATTTCTATAACGTAGTTTCTAAGTTTTATTTGTTTTAGTTATGCAATGGTTTTATATTGTTGATAATAACATTATTGCTTATACTTTGTAGATGTATCTAGCATTAACGTTATAATTCATGGACCATTTCTATGGTCTCGATACTTGGACTGTTAATGGATTTGTGTTATGTATTTGGTTAATGGAAAGTGATAATGTTTATCTTGGTTATTAGGATGAGTTTATTTATATAGACCCTAAAAGGTCTTCGCTAGTTTTTATCTTAGCTTGGTTACTTTAGAATTTATGGTTACTCTTACATAAAGAATACTCTGTTTATAATATTGTTAAATTAGTATTTACAGTTATGTTTTATACCTTATATAACATATACGAAGTATTTATTAGATTATATTTATTATACCAGTTTATTATAATCTATAATTAGGTTTTCTTTAAGCTTGACCTAAATCTAGGTTTTACCTCTAGACAAATAATTGGCAATATGAAATCTGCAAGTAGGGTTTCTAAACAAATAAAATATATAGGTACTAATTTTAGAAATAAAACCTAATTTTTAGAAGACATAGTTTAAGTTGTAAAAGAGAATATGGGAGTAATATGACAAGAAACCAAAAACCCTAGATAAATATTTGAACATAAATTAAATTACAAAAGTAAAACTAAAAGAACAAAACCTTTGATAATTCTAGCACAGGAAATAAATTACAGCCTAGGGTTTATAACTTAAAATGTAAAACCTAAAATAATTTGTCAAGGACAAATGAAAGAACATAGGATTTGAACCTACATTATAAACACTTGCATAATCTATCGAGCACTTATTCTAAGAAATGTAATAGGCGGTCCAAAACCTCATACCTGAAAAGTGAACCTCCTTTAATGGCTGAAACCTACACACTTAGTTACTTGGCATTAACAATTCATAGGAAAATATGACCTATGTATAGATGACTAAATCACTTGGGATTTGATGTTCCAAAGCTTACGCTCAACATCAACATGGAAGAAAAGAAAAAAACTACTTTTTTGTTTGTATTTTCGATATATCTCCCCATTTTTTTACTCAAATTTTGATCGAGAGAGCTTGTTGGATGCATAATTAAATTCCGCATCCAATGAGTACCCACTCGGCATACTTTTGATGGACTCCGCTACCCCAAAAACAAGAAATACCTGAAAAAACATCATGATGATGCCATCATCACGTTTTTTCAGGTATTTATTGTTTTTGGGGTAGCGAGGTCCGTCAAAAGTATGCCGAGTGGGTACTCATTGGATGCAAAATTTAATTCCACATCCAAAAAGCTCTCCTGATCGAAATTAGAGTAAAAACACGGGGAGATATGTCGAAAATACAAACAAAAAAAGTTG
>LPNX010467306.1:237514-286077 GCA_001517045.1 Pseudotsuga menziesii | reverse complement strand
TATATATATATATATATATATATATATATATATCATATGAAATTGGATTACACCAGTATATCAAACAAATCATCATATTGATATGCAGTGGGTTCTTAGACCCAATATATCAAAATAAAACATCAAGGTAACATCATCATCAATGGGGCTCATGCCCATAAGTGTTAGGTCCTAAATTCAAGATATTGCATCCCTCTGCGCTTAGAACAACACCATCCCTGTTGTTCTAGGGACTTGGAATGAAATCATGAAATAAGGTGGGGTAATCCTTTCTCATGGTGGCTTCATTCTCCCAAGTAGCCTCATTGGCTTCGAAGTGCTTCCATCACACTTTCAACTAGACTACAGTCTACTTCTTGAGCTACACCTCTCTCTTTTCCAATATATGAAGAGGTTCGGGGGAAAATTCCCCTTCAGGCTCCACCTGTAATACAGACCAATCAACCACATGTTTAGTATCATAAACATACTTCTTTAATAATGATGCATGGAAAAAATTATGGACTCTTATGTTCATAGGTAAAACTAGTTCATATGCCACTAGCCCTCTCTTGGCCGATATTTTAAAAGGTCCACAAAACCTAGGTGCTAACTTACCTCACCCTCCCAAGCTCAACGATATCCATTTTTCTTTTACTTTCAAGTAGACATGGTCTCCTATTTGATAATATTTTTCTTTTCTTTTCTTATCTGCATACATTTCTAGCGGTCTTGTGCTTATTTAATTTTCACCTAAACCTTGGTAACAAACTGTTCCAAGTCCTTTAATAAATCAGGCCCTAACATGAGCCGATCCACAGAGCTATCCCAAGTAACCAGTGTTCTACACTTCCTTCCATAGAGTAACTCAAAGGGACTCATATTTCCGGAAGTCTGATAATTGCTGTTATACACAAACTCTACAAGATGTAGGTAGTCTTCCTAATTAGTGAGGTTGTTCATGACATACATCCTAAGCATGTCCTCAACAATCTGGTTTCCAGTTTCTATCTACCCATCTTTTTGTGGGTGATAAGCAGTACTAAAGTTCAACTGCATTTCTAATCTAAAGACTAAATATCTCCAAATGTTTTTGGTAAGCTTTTTTATCTCTATACAAGATTATTTCCTTTGGTATCCCATGCAATCTAAATATCTCCTTCAAGAAATTATCCGCAATGTGTACTTCCTTGTAGGTTGACTTCACTGGAATGAAGTGTGCTTCTTTTGACAATTTGTCAACTACTACAAAGGTAGAATCAAATTTTTTTCTTACTTTTTGGTAGACTAGTGATAAAATCCATATTAATGACCTCCAACTTCCATTTTTGAATGGGTAGTGGCTGCAGAAATACCAAAGGATACTAATGCTCATCTTTGACCACCTGACATTCCTGACATTTCACGATAAACATTGCAATGTCGGCCTTTGACTTAGGCCAGAAAAAGTGTCTCTTGACATCGGATATCATCTTTTGATATCCCAGATGCCCTGAGTAGGGTGTTCGATGAAATTCCGTGAGGATGTTGGACTGAATGACCTCTCCCTCCGAAATGTACAATCTATCCTTGGACCATAGAAGTCATGTTTCATTTACCTTGTACTATTTTTGTTGTTGAAACAAACTCTCTTCTTTGACTTTCTTGATGATTATATATAGAAAGGGTCAACTCTATTGGTCGTTCTAATCCTATTGCGTAAATCCAAATCGATTTGACTTAAAATTACCTCATATATCATATGAGTTCATTGACTCAAAGCAACAACAATTTTGTTCTCTTTTCCCTTAATATGCTTTAGTTCGAAATGGTACTTGCTAAGGAAATCCAACCATCTGGATTACCTAGCATTTAGATTTGGTTGCTTGAATAAATACATCAGACTCATATTGTCTTCCTTCAAAAGGAATTTCCTTCCCATGAGGTAGTGCCTTCACATCTTCAATGTGTGAATGATGGCAGCTAACTCAAGATCATGTGTGGGGTAATTATGTTCATGTTATTTTAATTTTCATGATTCATAATAGATTGCATAATCATTCTGCAAGACGACTCCTCTAAGCCCTTCCTTGCTTGCATCTATACAAATAGTGTAATCCCCACTAGGATCCACAATTCATAGTATCAGTGCGGTCGTCAAAAGCTGCTTAAGATTTTTTTAAATTTCGTCGCACTTGGTCGTCGATAAGAGCTTATTTTCGTTTTTCTACAAAGCATTCATCATACAAGATATTCTCAATAAGTTCTCAATGAAATTGCAATAATATCTTGCTAATCCCGAAAAGGACCTAATTTCTGTGACACTAGTAAGGGTAGGCTAGTATTCTATGTCTCTAATATTTTTTAGATCCATAGCTATCCGTGTCTCGAAGATGATGTGACCCAAGTACTGTATCTGTGGGTTGTAAAAATCACATTTACTAAACTTGGCATAGAGCTGGTGTTCTCGTAACATCTATAGCACTATGCAAAGGTGTTCCTCATGCTCTTCTTTACTCTTAGAGTAAAATAGGATTTTGTCTATAAATACAAAAAAAGAATTATCCAGATATTTACTGAATATACTATTCATCATATACATAAAGTTCATAGGTGCATTGGTCAACCCAAACAGAATTACTACAAACTCGTAGTTCATGTACCTTGTACGAAAGACAATTTTGTGAATATCCTCATCATGAGTTAATACCTGATGGTACCTAGATCGCAGGTCGATATTTTAAAATATATTGGCTCCTCCTACTTGATCGAACAAGTCATCCATCCTAGGCAGTGGTTATCGGTTTTTTATCGTCATTTTGTTAAGATAATAGTAATCGATGCACATCCGCATCATACGATCCTTCTTCTTTATGAAAAGTATCGGTGCTCCCCAAGAGGACATGCTTGGTTAGATATATCCTTTTTCTATCGACTCCTGCAATTGTAGTTTGAGCTCCACCAACTCTGGTGCACTCATGCGGTAAGGGGATTTTGAAGCCATAAATTATCCTTGTGTAAGTTCTATGGAAAAATCTAGGTCTCGTATAAGAGGTAATCCAAGGATTTCTTTAGGGAATACATCCTTGAATTCTACAAGAATGAGAAATTCCTCTATGTGTTGTTCTCTCTCAACATCTATGTCTGGAATATTTACTGCAAACAACTTGCATCCTTTTCTAATTCTCTTCTTTGCTTGTAAGGAAGATATATGCCTTACCGATACTTTCTTTGGTATGCCTTGAATTTTCACTTGATTCCCTTGGCTATCTGTACATAAGATTGAATTGTGTAAGGAATCGAGCATGCCATGGTTTTGTTTCAACCAGTCCTTGCCAATAAGTATGCCATAAGATCGTAAAGGTAGGATTTTCAGGTTTACCTTTGTAAGATAACCATTCAGGTTTACCTCACAATATTTAATTGTTTCTGAAACTTTTCGTTTCGTACCTATGGCTAATTGTACTAGCGAAGGATTATCATGTTTTTTCTTTTCCTAATTTACATATATCAACAATTTTAGGTGATACATAGCATTGACAAGCACCGGGGTCAATCAATATTGAAATAGAAGTGTTCAAGATCTTACCTTCTATCTCAACCATGGTAGCCTGATGGTCTTCCTGTCAGCCATCCAAGGCTACATAAATCTGCAGTGTTCTATCTATGTCATCCATCATTTGTTCTACTTGTAATTTGTGCAATATCCCATTGATCTTGTTCTTACAATCTTAGGCATAATGAGTCCCGTTGCATTTCCAACATTTGATCTGTATTAGGGTAGCATTGGCTCCCCCATCTACTAATGTCGTGTTAGCATTTGGAGATGGTACATATGGTTTTGTACTTGATTTCTTGAATTTCTTGTTCAATGGAAGACTCTTGGTTTGTTTCCTATACGAGAGTGGGTTAAACCCTAGTTTGTGGTTTTCAGAGAAGTTCTTAGACTTGTCTCTACTTCTGTTCATGTTCTCTTTCCTTAGCTATCCATGCTGATAGCAGAGCCTAGCTTTGCGTAGTGTGGCGTCCAAGGTTTTAAGCATGTCGAACAAAATCCTTTCCCAAAAGTTGGGAGGAAGAAATCCTAAAAGCTGATGTATATTTACCCTTTTGTCCTTGATGTATGGTACATAATGTAACAAGAGTCTATAAATCTGTTCATAAAAGAATCCATAGTCATGGATCCCATACATATCCCGTGAAACTATTTCCCCTTTCTATCAAGAAACCTTTCTGACATATATTTTTATTGAAATATTTTTTGGAAGTTACTCAAGCATATTTCCCTTAACTCATATTTCTTGGTATGTTTCAAATCTCTCCACCATCTTGCTGCTTCGCCATTTAAATTATAGATGGTCAGTCGAGCCTTCAATTCACTAGAGTATTTATGTACTCGAAAATATGTGCTCATACCCAACAACCATTCTTCATCTTCCTCCCTCATGTTAAATTCCCCTTCATAAGTTGGGGATATTATTTTTATGAAATTCCCCTGAATATTGTAATCACTTCTTTGTTTCTTTATGCATGGAGAAAGAGAGTCCCCACTGGAAAGACTGTGATATTCTCCTTCAGGAGGTTCAGGGGTATGTTCCACTTCTATTTCTTCTATTGGGATCCTTGCTCATTTATGATGAGGTTCCTTCTTGAACCTATTTTTGGAATGAGTGGCTTTCCCTTGCCAGCTTCGTCTTGTCATATTTCGCAGCAATGCTTCATTGATTGCTTGTTGTTCTTTCCTTTCATTCAGACTTTCATCTCTGAAAATTCACAAGTCTAATTGAAGAATTTTTTATGGTTTTCATAATGTCATAAATTCAGTTCCACTACCAATTCTGCTTCCTAGGTGGGGGTATTCAATTCCCCTTGCTAGCTATTATCTTCTTCAGTGTTCATGATCTAAACTGTTCTATAAAAATTTCTGAAATTGCAAATTTTAAATAACAAGAAAAAAAATGTTTGTTAACAAAATTTAAAACATACTTTATTTTCCTTGCAATGAATGTCAAGTATGCCCATTAGGTATCTTAGTGTTGAAACTAGGTTCTGCTACCACTTGTAATGTCCCCAAAAATTGAAAAAAAAATAAAAAATTAGTAGGCTAGTCAAAACTAACTATGTTGGATATTATTGGACTTGCGAAATGTGTCGTACTCTATTTGGGTGAATCCATGAAGATGGGTGTCTGTTTTGGGGGGGTCTTATGAGAAAATAAATATGATTTTTTCATGTTGTTCAACTTTGGGCAAATGGAAGTGATATTTTTATTTAGAATTTAACTTTTAAATAAAACAAAACTTTTAGAGAATTATGTTAGCTTTCTATTCATAATTTTTTCAAATTTTTTAATTGAGATTTGATATGTCATTTTGGAAAATGTTTGACAGTGTCTCCTTATAAAATGAAAGGACTAAAAAATAGTCATGTTTGGTTGCACCCCTAAAATCATTGTTAAACTTGTGTTTTGCAAAAAAAAATATGCTACGACAATCTACACACAATATACTATTGTGATGACTATAAGTTTGTAACCAACGGATTTATGTACTAATTAAAATCTTTTTTGAATATGATAAATGGAGAAACCTTGTAGACTTTCAACATGTGTTTGGTTGCAACACTTTTCTCTCAATTGATTATAAAACTTAAAAATCTACGAATACCGTTTTGAAGTAGACACTCGAATTAACCGTACCATATTTGTTTCAATTTTTGGGTGGTGTATTTTTAAAGTTATATGTTTTTCATTTTACCGCATTTTGAAAGAGATGAAATGAAACTCGACACATGTTAAAAAAAGAAAATTAAAGTATATTGGATCTCACCTATACACATCAAAATATATACCTACTAAAATTATATTCGATGAAGAAATAAATGGTATCAAGTCAGACAGTCGATTTGTAGTGTAAGGCATCCATTTTACCTTCACAAAATGGAGAAACCTGAAAACTATGCAGGTTTAAGGTCTCGGAGGTTATTCGGTCGAATAATGTTTTTCTGTTACGGAACCATTATTTACAACAAAGGTTGTTTTGCCGAAAAACCAAATGCAAAAAAAATCTCATCGGCTGGAAAAGAAAAATTGCGTTATCTATATTCGTATAAGTAAAACGAAATAGACTCATTATTTTCGCACATTTTCATTTTGCATATATCTGATCAAAATATTTTTGAAGGGGTTTTCAGAGACGATTTCTTTTGATAGAGGAGTTTTTTTACAACGTACTTTTCTTCTTATTTATTTCCAAGTGGTACATTCAAAAATATTTTTCCCAAGGCACTTTTGCCAAAGATTTTGTGTTGTAAAGTATTTTTGCACTAGAGTTATTTCTTTGCAAAAGGTCTTTTCATAGAGTTTTTTTTCCAAGGTATTTTTGCAAAGTAGGTTATTTCTTTGCAATGGGTTTTCCAAAGAGTTTTTTTTGCAAAAATGCATTTTCTTCTTATTTCTTTCCAAGAGGTAGATTCAAAGACTTTTTTTCCAAGGCACTTTTGCACAAGATTTTGTATTCTAAGGTATTTTTGCAAAGGAGTTATTTCTTTGCAAGGGGTTTTTTCAAAGAGTTTTTTTTCCAAGGTATTTTTGTAAAGTAGGTTATTTCTTTGCAATGGGTTTTTCCAAAGATTTTTTTTGCAAGGTATTTTTGCAAATAAGTTTTTTTTTTCCGAAATATTTATATAAGTTGTTTTTTCAAAGAGGTTTTTTTTTCCAATGGTTTTACAAAGAAAATTTCTTTACAAGGTGTTCTTATTTTTTTCCAAGGGTTTTTACAAAGGATATCAAACAATCATTGGAAATTAGAGAAACTGTAAAAAAAAAATTGATAGTAAACATGATGACGATGCTAATAGGGAAAAACAAAAACTCATAAATAGAGCCAAAAGAGCAAGGGTTGCAGAAATGGAAGAGAGAATTGAAGATATAAGAACATATTTACATGACATTGTTGATAAATGGAAATTGAAAATAGGGTGCAAGAAGAACAAATGGAAGTTGAAGATACCATTGTTGAAGATGTAAATAGTTATTTACATGTTAATGTTGATGAATTCAATATTGAAGATCAAAATCAAGATCCAGAAATCGGACCTGGCATGTATATATCATATATTTTACAAGTTCATTTTTTTATAATAAATTGTATTTTTGGACATATGTTAAATTAAATTTAACTTGATGCATAAGTACTTTCACCATTGATGATGAAATGTTAGAAGACATTGATTGCAACAAATTTGGATAAAAATTACCCATACATGTTGCCCAATATTGTGCTACAAAAATTTATGATGATATTCTCAAGGATTGTTCAATAGCAGGACAAGCGCAAATTTTGATATGTTTATTGGTGTCCAAGAAGTTAGAAAGTGCTGTGTCATTATTGCGTATTCACAAAGTGACAAAAGAGTCAAAACTGGAATATAATGTGATAGAAAATATAGGTGATGGAATAAAAAAATTTGGAAAATCTAGAAAGAAAGATACTAGTGCTACACATGGAGCAATTCAGACAGCAATTGTTTTAGCTAGTACTAGACAAAAATGTTTGACAACAAAACTAGCACAAGCTATTGGAACCTCAAGAAAGACATTATACAAACATAGCAAATTCAAAATGCAAATAGATGAAAATGATGAACTTGCTTGCTGGGAAATTATTTGTTGTCATGTTCCCTCAAATTGACCATTAAAAGTGTGGACCATGCTAAGTTCCTACGGGCTCAAGTTGTTATTAATTATTCCTCCTAGGATAAATTTTACTAATAATTGTTCTAAGGCATGTATTTAATTTTATTTCAGCAATTTTATTTATTATGCACAATAATGATGTGGAATTAAGGCTGCCATGTCAGGAGGGTGCATTGGGGAAAGGTAGTCAACTTTCCTTGGTAAAAATAAGAAAGTCCATGAAAAAAGAAAGCAAGAGAATAAAGGGAAGTTTCCTAAAAGTAGAAAAAGCAGAAAGAGGTAAAAGTAGGAAACTTTTTTTTTTAAGGAAAGAAAGAGTTTCCTTATGAGCCAGGAAAAGCAGAAAGTTGTCATAACTCAAAAGAGGCATCTTTTGACTAAGGGAGGGCGCAGTTTCTAATTGTGAAGGATGATTTGGAATTAGAAACAATTCCACATGCTCCTACTTGCCTAATTTTCCAAAAGGGGCACTTTTGTGGCTAGGGTTAGGTCACCCATGGGGTTGACTTGCTCTCACAAGTCACCATTGACCTCAACTTACTAAGCAGGTCATCCATAAGTCTATAAAAGATAAATTCAAACCCATTGGTTCAGTTTGGTTGATTATTTGACATTGTGGTTATGCTATGTGAGCATACTCTCTGAGTGTTGTGCCTCAGAGAATTGGATGATGATCCCCAAATCCCTCCCCCCTTCTCTCCCATCTCCCTTTCAATCTATTGCAGGTTTATGGAGAGCTAATGTCAGCCATTGAAGCTTATTCCAGAATTTATTATAGCCTACATCAATTTCAGGTCAATTTCCAGTGAAGCCCATGCTTCACCTATGCTCACAGTCCCTTGCTGGTCAAGATTCATGCCTCCCGCCCCTTAATTTTGGAAGCTTCTTGTAATGGTCAGTAAATAATGTTATTTATGTTCTGTAGTGTTACTATATTCTGAAAATTACATTTATCAAGTCTAGATATCTCATACCCTGAAGAATATCATCTCAGTTTCATTAAAAGATCATATTTTATCAGTGTATGGGGGAATTGAGTGAATATGAGTGTTGTAATGAATATTTCATGATGGGGAAGGGATTGAAATAAATTTTTATGTTCAAATAGCCCATATTTATCTCTTTTATAAATCTCAAGTTTCACAGAATTGAATTTAAGATGATTTAATAGTCTTTTTAAGACCCTAGCTAGATTACTAGTTTTTAATAACTAGTTTTACTAAAATTGATGCAAAATAGGCTCTGTAAACTAAAAATGAGCTCTGTCAATTCCTGTAGGTCAGTGATAGGCATACCTTCCCATATCAATCTCTAGTACCATTTTATTTTTGGTTTGTACCACCCTTTTGCATCCTCCTTTGCGCAGGGTTCTCCTTGGCCAAAACTGCCAAAAATCCCAAATTCACCTAAAACTTATTAGAACTTTCCAGAACATCAATGAACTATATAAATCCTTTATTTATATTATATTAATTCTGTAATAAACCTCTGCAAGTTTTCAGAATCCCCTGGTTGAAACAGACCCAACTACTCTCCTTAGTTGCACGGTTTGGCTGCCCAGAAGCGTGGTAGTAAGTTTCCATAGTGTGGACTCTGAAACCTAAATAGAAATATATATAAATGCGTTAGGGGAGATAAAATTCAATGTCTTATTGTATTTTGTTGCTTCCCACTGCTCACTCCTTTTGTCTGCAAAATTTCCCAGAATAAACCCCTCATTTGCCTAGTCAAAGAAGTCATTGTGTAAATTAATTCAAGTTCAGAAATTTTAATATAATTAACAGAATTGGAGAGTGTTCAGGTCTGTACACCAGACTTGGGACATTACATTTGTAGACAACCTTACAAAGATAGCTTGGGAGAAGGTGTTAAAGATATTGTACAGAAATATTGGTTGGAACATGCTCGAGTTTCACCAAATTCAAGGGATGTGATATGACAAAGAGTATCATGAAATGTATATGAAATCTATCCAAAACATATAATATAAATGACACAAGTACAATTTTTCAATAAATTCAAGGAGGATCATTGTCGAATTAATATGTCAATCACTACATTTGTGCAACAAAAACCATGGTATGTTAGACCTATTACTACACATGACACATGTTGTTGTCGTTATCATGTGCAATTTCTTATTTATTATGACACGTTTCTTGAATTTGGTAAAAAAATTAGACAAATTCACCACCTCCGCCCACAGTACGTGAATTCATATCCAAACTCTATGTGAGAGAAATCATGATGAAGTATTTTATAATAAGAAATGTGTCAATGGAAAACATTGTCATGGTTGTGGAAATCTTATTTTATTCCACAATAAATACCCTGTCGATAATGATCAGTCACTTTCAAATGTAACCAATGATTGGACAAGATATGAATACAACAATTATTATACAAGTTCTAGTAATGCACATTCCAAGAGAATTGATTTGCGAGAATATAAAATATGTGTGATAGATTTTCTCAAGAAATTTGAAAGTGAAATTTATAAATACACCAATAATTCACATAGAGCATGATGGAAAGACCTTCAATTCAAACATTCTTGTTAAATTTGTCTAGCTGGAACAATTTTCTCTATTGTTGATTTTGCAGAAAACTACACATTTTCTCCACAAATAGAGATTCAAAGTGAATACTATCATTCTGACCAAGTTTCGATATTTGTCCATGTTCTATATAGACATTCTCAAAAATATGTTGATGGCATTGAAATCATGTGTGACAATCGAGATGTGATTAAAGAATATCACTTTTTATATCAGTGATGGTCGTACACACGATACACATTTTGTTCAACATTCTATTGAATTTTTTTTCTATGATTCACTAAAAAGTCGTAAAGATAAATTCAAAGAACATTGGATATGGTCGGATGGATGTGCAAGACAATTTAAATCTTCATGGCCATTTTTTTGGTTATTTCAACTTCATAAAGCACTAAACATTAAACATCGCTGGAATTTCTTTGAAACTGGACATGGAAAAGGTCAACATCATTGTTCAGGAGCATGCGTAAAAAGAGCACTTCGAAGATGGAAAATGAACCATTCTTCTAGACAATTCCATTGAACTGCAGAGATTGTCCAATGGTGTAAATCACATCTAAGCCATGATTGTAGTCAACAATCAAAAGATGTGCACAGGTATGTAGACAATTTTTTAATTTAAATTAATTTTCAATTATAAAAAATGAATGTACTAACATTGAAGTATTTGTACACTAACATTAAAATTTGTCATTTGTGATTTATCATTTATTGTGTAGTTTTTTTTGGCTTGTTGGGGTCCAATATATAGATAGATCAATACCATATGAGGCGAGCACCATACATGGAAATAGAGAACTTCACTCTATTCAAACAAAAGCCTTCCAAAACGTGTTTGCATTTGACAGTAGAAAGCAATCATGTTTTTGTCATATTTGCACTGAAAATTTTGAATCTACAGAAGTTTTTGAAAACATAACGAACAACTATGTAAAACATTTGAAACACACAGAGATTAATCCAAAAGGGAAAATGCCACTAGTAAGCATAGAAGAATTAGGATCGAAAGAAATAAAAATATCATCTGATGATGATATAATTTCAGATCTTGTTAGAGAAAGTGATCTTGTTGATTGTTCATTGTTTTCAATCACCTTATGTGTATATAGTCAATTTAATTCACTTAAAAACTCTAACACAAATTCTAATTTGCACAGGAGATGTTTTCATTGTGATTGCATGTTTAGACAACAATGAAAATGTAAAATATTATTTGATGTGATGCACTGAAGGAAAAATGAATTTATTGGAGGACTACAATGACAATGGATTTACATATGAGAGAGGATCCATCATTTTAAAAGGCTATTTTTTGCAGCAGACCCATATGACTAAAAATGATGTCTACTTTCAGGATTATGAACCTGATGTTATATGTTGTCAGTAATGTCATTTAGTATGTGCATCTTGAATAAAATTGGTACAAGTTCCCTAAAAAAAACTTAAAAAATAAAAAATGGACACTGTCCAAATATGACCACGAATGGATAATTCAGGACGGCATTCCATTGCGATGTTTTAACTATCTCATTTCTTGTTTTATGTTAAGATTTGCTATTATGCTCAAACATGGATTGATGTTTTAGAATTCAGAATAATTGTGTACTTAGTCATTTAGTATGTTACCTTATTAGAATTCAAAATTGAACTTTAATTTATTATAATTCAAAATCAAGTTGCTAATGTTACCTTCATAATAAAAAAATTTAAAATTCAGAATCAAGTTGCTACATAATTTATCATACATAGATATAATGTAACAAAAAGTTCAATTCAAAATAAATAAATAAAGTAAATAGATTGAAAGTACACAAACCTCTCCTATACTTGACGTGTCATTAGATATTCTATTCGAAGCTATATCACGACAAACCTTGGCTAGGAATTTAGATATTCAATTCCCATACAATCTAAATAATCATTTGTTTTGTAAACCAAATGTCTCCAAATAGTCATTAGAGGAATTCTGGGGTCTAAAATGGGCCTCCTATGGAAAATAATAAAATAATAGTTAAAATAATAAAATAATAGCTAAAATAATAAAATAATATTGATTAATTTTGGAGGAAGAAAGAAAAAAACTACTTTTGTGTTCATATTTTCGACATATCTCCCTATGTTTTTACTCAAATTTCAATCAAGAGAGCTCGTTGGATGAGGAATTTGATTCCGCATCCAACGAGTACCCACACTGCATACTTTTGATAGACCCCGCTACCCCAAAAATAAGAAATACTTGAAAAAATGTGATGATGATATCATCATCACATTTTTTTAGGTATTTCTTGTTTTTGGGGTAGTGGAGTCCATCAAAAGTATGCAGTGTGGACTCGTTGGATGCAGAATCAAATTCCGCATCCAACGAGCTCTCCCGATCAAAATTTGAGTAAAAACACAATGAGATATGTCGAAAATACGAACAAAAAAAGTAGTTTGTTTTAATGACAAATATGTCAATTCGACCATTATGGTTGACTTATTTTATTGAAATTCTATTGGTTCTTGAATTCCAACTCACAAAAAAATTATTTTGGCACGTTTTCTTATAAGGCCCATTTTAGACCCCAAATTTCCTCTAATGGGATCGAGCCCTCTCTCGACTAAATCCAACATCAACTCCTACAAATGTTGAAGTCAAACCTTCGACAACACTATGCCTTCCAATTGTACCAACTTGTGATGTGGGATCCATCTCCGATTTGTATGTCACAAGCATAGGAGGACAAGATATCTGAGGTGGAGGTCGAAGAGTACTGGGATCTATAAGAGCACCTTTTCGATTGCATATCATCCCCTTTCCTACTCCATAAAACTCGGAATGAATATCAGTATAGTTTGGATTCATTTCTAAAAACAATTCGACATACAAAAACCTAGAAAAATAATTAGTAACCTCCGATATTCCATGGATACTGACCATAGGATGCAAGGAACCGATCATATAAAAAATGTGCAAGTTCAAGGTGCTTAAAATATGGTACTTTCAATTCTTTACTCTTTACGCCCTCTTTGAATTTACACATTGAGTTGGCCCGTTCTCTAGTCGCTCTCTCCTTCACAACAACTCACTTGTTTGGACCCATCAACTATGCCTTTCTTCTCTGCATCAAGGAAACAAAACCGTATATTGTTGGTCTAAGATGCTCATATACATCAATAAATTTTTGTAATGATTGCAAAAACATCTCTAAACTTTTTTTGTTCTCTAGAGCGAGATCCAAACTAGAAACATCGTTTTGTAGCTTGTCATAATGATCCCTACAACTTTCAAGGGTCTTTTGTTGAAGACCACTTTCCCATGGAAGCTCCTCCAATAAATATGATGGATAGGTCGTAATGGGTTTTCAACCCTCAGCTAGTTGGACATATTGCGTCCTAGCTTGACCTTCGTCACCATGTGTAGGATGACAATCCTCTTGTGAACCTTGCTCGACATCCACGCTTGTCTCCTGTATAGAAGGTCGAGATCCATGTTCACCCATAGAGGATAAGGGTGATTCATCTCTACCACTATCACGACGTCGATGATCAGATGAATGTGAACTATACAATAAGTTGGAATCACAAAGTGAAATCGATAATCTTATATTATCATTTGGGACACCAACTCCCAAAGAATGTGATGACCTCCTCCGATTCTCTCTCAAAGGCTTCTCTCTTTCCATTTGATATGATATCTATAAGTTTACACAAATATCAACTCACCACATATTCAAATTCTACATGTTAATTAATCAACTTCAAATACCTAGCTACTAAAAAAACTAAGTTTTTAATAAGGACCTAGATGTCCCTAATATTATCTAATAGATATTAAAATGAATATAACTAATTTATTATCTATTTCCATTTGATATGATATCTACAAGTTCACACAAATATCAACTCATAACATATTCAAATTCTACATGTTAATTCCTCAACTTCAAAGACCTAGCTACTAAAAAAACAAATTTTTAATAATGACCGAGATGTCCCTAATATTATATAATAGTTCTTAAAATGAATATAGCTAATTCATTATCTAATAGTTCTTAAAATGAATATAGCTAATTTATTGTTGGATGTACGAGAAATTAATGTTCCAATCTTTGTGTTTTTGATGTGTTTTTTATTTTTTAAATGAATGGAACCAATATCGTCAAATATTAAGTAAAAGTTACATTTATTTATGTCAAAGAATGAATTCATGAACATAAATCTTAATTTAAATCCTAAATTAATACATAAATTTTATATACAAATGTTTTCATTATTCCATAGAATCATAAAAAATTGTTATCAATTTGAATTATTATGATAGGTGGTTACAATGTAAGCACTAAAAAATAGACACAATTAAAATTATACTAGTCATATTTATCTAGTAAGCCACCCAAATACAAACAAAGCAGGAAGTAAGCAATGGTAATCATAGAGCTAATCTTGGAGTAGTGGGATAAAAAGTTAGATTTATTTTGTATTAACTACATGGGAAATTATAGGTACACTTATTAGAAATATGCATACTTACCATAATAAAAGACATGTTATAATAAAATAGAGTATAGGAAACAATGGAGGAATTTAATTCCAAACAAAAAGATGTTGCACTATGTCAATTTGGACAGAATTCATGTGCTCTATACACATGGACAGAGTTCATGAACTTTGTCCATTTGGACATAGTTCATGCACTCTGTCCACATGGACAGAGTTCATGCACTCTGTCCAAATTGACATAGTGCAACATCTTTTTGTTTGGAATTAAATTCTTCCGTTGTTTCCTATACTCTATTTTATTATAACATGTCTTTTATTATGGTAAGTATGCATATTTCTAATAAGTGTACCTATAATTTCCCATGTAGTTAATACAAAATAAATCTAACTTTTTATCCCACTACTCCATGCGCTCTGTCCACATGGACAGAGTTCATGCACTCTGTCCATGTGGACAGAGTACATGCACTCTGTCCATGTGGATAGAGTTCATGCACTCTGTCCACATTGATAGAGTTCATGCACTCTATCCAAACATTAACTATCGAATGATAAATGTGGATAATAGTACATACCTTGAAGAAGAAACAAGTAAAAGCATTATTACTTCTGCTTCCTCTAATTTTTATGTGTAGATATCAGTCCTGGAGTAATTGTAGTTATAGATTTGATCAATCATATCTATAACTCTAAATATTCTGTGACCCATACCTAAAAATAACAATAAATGACCCTTCTTTATATAAATGACATTGCGACCCATATCTACAAATAAACTTGAACAACGAAGGAAGTAAAACAAACCAACCACCGAAAAAACCAATGACACCTGCCAACAATGTGCAAAAAGTTATAGCATGAAAAGTGTAATCATCAGCATTTGCACATTACTTCATATTAATACAGGTTGTAATCAGTTCGTCTTCGAGCTTAGTTGTAAGTAGTTTACTTTATATATATTATTTCTATAACCCTTTGTATATGTTAAAGCTTAACCGCAAACAATTCTTACTTTTATGTAACACCCCGGTTTTGACCCCATTTGCATTAAAATGTATATGATGTATATATTGTAATTAATCATGGTGTGGAGCTAAAGGAAAAAGCCCCACCATTGATTTAATTGTCTTATGTTCCAGCGATTAAAAAAAATCATTGCTGAGTGCTATTCGACACATATTAATATTGGCATCATGTAAACATGCATTTTAATTAAAAATACCCACAACCAGCTATGTCAATGCAACCATAATGAAAAGGGCATGATTTTCGTAAGGATAAGGAGGGGGTAATGTTTAACCTTGGGGCCAATAGGGAAAATCCATATGTCAATAGGAGAACCCATCAATCAGCCAACTATCAATTTAAATTCTCTAGAGTTAGTTAGGGGCAGTTATTGTATGGGAAAAACATTTTGCATGGGCAGTGGTATGTGGTAGGACTGTCAGTCCTTTCCCACATGCACACTCCACTAGGGAGCCGTTCTCCTCATGTGGGTAGGATAAGAAGAGATCCCATATTCTTCCATTTTTTCCCATTCTCACACAGAGACGGTTGTTTTATCTCCTTGCACACAAGTTTTGGAAATTTTCTCATGCAGAGAACTGGGAGAGTTGCCTTACCCTCACGATTTTGCTATATGTATTTCTCATTTTTCATGATTCTGGGTCTTGGAAATTTTCCTCATCACCAGACATCCATGTTGGGCTCTCAAAAACGGATGGAAGTTTCCTATATGTAAATATAATTTTTGGATTTTACTATGTGTAGTCACTTTGTAGGTTTTGTGGGTCTGCGTATACAAATCCATCTCCACGCTGAGAGTCTGTTACGTCTGATTCCATTCCCAATCGAGCTATGTCTTTCCCATTGTTTTCAGTGGAGTAATCGTGGTTAAGGCTTTCCCAAGAGTGTGGGTTGTTGCTGAGTTGTTTTGGCCAATATAGGGCTAAGAACAACTCTAGGATTGTCTTGCTCGATCTGAGATGGGTATCACCATTTTGGCTGCAGTGATGTTTCCCTTTTTCTTCCCCAGGGCTGAGAATTGCTTGATTTTGTTGTGTGTATGTAGGGGTTGGTATTTGGACAGTTTTGGAGTGGGAATGAAGGTCTCATATGCTTGATAAACCTAGTGTGTTCAGGAGCCTCATAGATAGAGTTAGAGGGTTGGCTTTCTTCTTCACACCCCCTGAATAGCACTAAAAGGGAAGTCAAGGCCCGAGGGACTGTGCAACAGAGAAGGGACTGATTCCTTGTGTTGGGTGTGTGTGGGTGTCCTAGAATTCAGGCTAGTTCTGGTGCAGGTGTTCTTAGCTCTTCAGTAATCCCACCAGCTTAGCAGTTAGCTTTTCCCATCTTTCTGATAGCCTAATAAACCCAACTATGCTTGCTTGGCTGAATTTTGTGGTATCCTTGGCTATGTGTGAGCCTGATTAGTTTCCTTATTCCTCATGGGAATCATGCCTAGCTCAGGGGTGGTCATGTTGCTGAGAGATTAAGGACCACACTGGCCTATGGTTGGGTGGAACATTGCAGCGATGTAGCTGGTTGTGGGATGAATTCTCCATAAGATGAGTATTCTTGTCTATTTCATCTCTACAATTGTAATTGATGTTTAATGAAAACGATGAACATGGTAAATGCTTGAAGGGAATGTAGTTTGCTTCCAATGTATGATGAATAATTATGCATCTATGCCTATTTTACTTCAACGCATTTCAATTTTTATCACTGTATGTTCATGGGGCTAGCAGCCTGAGTAGATAGCAGCATCGGTAGCATCCTCTTCACCGGTCGGAGGGTTGGGGACGTTACATTTATGAACGAAGATTTGATCTACAAATATTTATAGGCTTAATAATCAGATCAATCGGGACAATATGCTAATATAATGGTAAGTATAAACTGTAACTAGTAAGCATTATACAAGTTATTTGTGATTCTTTTATGACATAGATTAATGGGAATGATACTAATCTTAGTGTAATAATAATTTTTATTTGTAATATTTGGTATTTTAAATTATAAATACATAGATCAAATGGATCGATAATCATAACTACAAATTAAATTCCCTTGTTATTTGTACTAGAATAATACATTCCACTGTTTTAATGATTATGGCTATCCTGTACTTGTGACATAACATGAAACACATAAAACTATAAGTAGCTACATGCACATAAACCAAATTAAACTAAGTTGTACTTATTTACTAACCCCTATAGAAATATAATGAATGAGATATTGAATATCTCTTCTAAGGTTATTTTATTATAGTAACTGAAGGCCTATCTTGTGCAGCCTTGCGGAATGAGACTCCAATGGAAGACTACTAAGCTCATACAGGGACAGAGTTCATGAACTCTGTCCACATGGATAGAGTTCATCAACTCTGTCCACATGGATAGATTTCATGAACTCTGTCCACGTGGACAGATTTCATGAAGTCTGTCAATGAGGAAGGTGATGATGTCACACATCAACTCTATCCACATGGACAGAATTCATGATGTATGTCAATGAGGAAGGTGATGATGTCACGTATGTTTTGTTTGTTACCCTCAATGACTTTTCATTTTGGAAAAAATATCAAAAGACCAAAATTGACATGAATATCTTTAAATGCACACCTATGCCTCCACTTTCCTTCATTCCAACTTGTACCCTGCCAAAATATAACTATAATTGTAGCTTTGATATGCAAATAATAAAATATCATATTTTGACTTTAATATCCAAATATTATAAAATTATTAGCTACATCAAATCTCAATACTTGGATTTTTTTTGTTTATGATTTATATAAAAACAACTTAGAACCCCAATGCTAAGTAAATCCAAAGCCAGTATATAACTATAATTGTAACTTTAATATGCAAATAATAAAATTTCTTATTCTGACTTTGATATGCAAATATTATAATATTATTACATTCGTATCTCAATACATAGATTTTTTTGTTTATGATTTATATAAAAACAAATAAAATCCCTTATGCTGAGTAAAGTAATCAATGACAGAGTTGATGAACTCTACATGGACAGAGTTCATCAACTCTTCCCATGGACAGAGTTCATCGACTCTGTCCATGGAGAGAGTTCATCAACTCTTTCCATGGACAGAGTTCATCAACTCTGTCCATGGACAGATTTCATGAATGAATATCTTCCTGATAATACCTATGAACTAAAATTAAAATTTAAAGAAATATACACTACTAATTAACCTATGCAAACTTTAAGATAAAAATAAAATATAAAATAAAATAAAACTACGATGAAAAAGAAATCTAAGCCATTGTCTACAACAAGACATGAATCACTTGTTCAACGTTCGGATTATAAAAAAAGTTGTAGAAAAAAATACCTCACAAGAAGAGAGAAGAGCACGAATAGACCTCCATGAGCAGACCACAAATAGACCCTCCAAAAACAGACCACGAACACACCTCCACGAACAAAACTCCACAAACAAACCTCCATGCATAGACCTCCACGCATAAACCTTCACATTGAGAGGACGCCAGAAAGGTGGCGGGGTGGTGGGGTGGAGGAAGTACATGTTAACTCACAAAAGGAGGGACTATAGGCAAGTACGGGGACGATGAACAACAAATCAAGTGGAGATATGGGTATAATAGGAGACCAGGAAGGTCACGGGACAAGCACGAACGACAACGCTGCAGGTGGCAGAAGACAGCAATCGAATGCAAGTAGAAACCATGAAAATGGGTCCGCAGCCAACCTTTTATGTAGAATAATTATTCGGTTGAACAATTCTTCGGCTGAATAATTGTTCGATCGAATACACATTGAACGACTGGTAAAAGTTATCGGCCAGCTATCCGTTCTGTCAAATTAAACGGTTCACCGTTAAAAGGTATTTGGGTGAATAAAGGATCCATTATTCGACTGAATAACTATAGTTATTCAGCCAAATAAAAACATTATTCAGCTGAATAAATATAGTTATTCGACCGAATAACATCCACTATGTTGCTTGGGCACCCGATTCTCATCGAAGTGTTACCCAACTTCATGTTTTCACCCATTTAAATTGTTTGTTGTATAGCAAGTTTTTCCTACATCTTGCTTCCTTACTTTATGATATGATTATTACTATATTTAAATATGATGTCGTAATGTTGATTAAGACACTATTATTATGGTTACGCAATGCTATGTATGCTTGATACTTTGATTATGTACTTCATTGATTTTCACATGTTTTTACTATCGTATACAAGATTCTAACTTAACTTTGTTCTTTGAAACAAAGGAGTGGAGTGGTGGGACTAGTTTGCCTTGTAGCTCTGAGAGGTAACAGTCTCTACTTGTTCTAGCAGGCTTACTTAGTTTTGTTGAACTAAAGCACTTCTTTGATTTTTATGTGTAGGTTCACTTAGTGTTGGAAAACTGATTATAACAAGTTGAATGGGAAGCCTACTATTTGAGTTACTAGTGCACCTGTTTGTAGATTTATCCTATCGACATTACACTGCTTATAATTGTGATTATTAGGCATTATTATAGTGACGGGGTCCTATAACTTACTTATTGTCTACATAGCACATATTTATTACTTATGTGCTTCTTATTTACTATGGTGTAAATTTTTAAGACATGTTCATGTCCTAACATATCTTTTATTATATGTGTATTTTAAAGTTTGCAATACTTGTAATAAACTTGATTTATACGTTCCATCGCATATGAAATATTCCATGGCCGTAGGGTTTAAAGCCTAAGTCTAAACATTGCATAGTGGGTTTATACGAAATGCATGAAATGGAAATATATGACCATGTAGTGAGTATGAACTATAGGGGTTTGGGTTTGGAGGACATTAATGAGAAACATGGTGGAACCTTTAATGTGCATGGGGAAATGTGGTAGCCCAACTTAGGGCTTAGCTCAACGATGGGGTTTGGTCATTCGCATCTTGGATGCTTGTACTCTGCTCTTGCGTAGTATGAAGAATACAAATTCTGTGGTTTTGGCAGGTATGTAATAGTTCTGGGTTTCCTTAGCATCATTTGTGGGTTCAGTTGATTTACATCGCATACTTCTCATGTGTCTTTTACTCTTTGTTTTCATGTTGCAGAGTATAGCGAAGGGCTGGGATTTTTTGCTTGTGGATAGTGTAGTGGGAAAAGTCATACCCATTCGGGTAAGCCTGTTGTACAAATGGAAATGTGTTCCCTCTCTTTTCTTAATGGTTAAGAAAACCATGATACTCGTCGTGATTGTAATTGCTTGAGTCTAGTGTTTTTTCATGGATGCGTCTTTTTTTTAGGTTTGACTGGGTTTGGAACGAACTCTTCATTTTGTAAGCGACATACTTGGGTCTTGTTGTTGTGGGGTTTCAAATTTCCTTTGGGCATGAAATTATAATGTATTGGAAATTTATTTATTTGATGATTCTTGGTAGTGAAGAGAGTCTGGGTAACCCTCAACAAGATCTTTGTATTTTGTAATTAACGTTTTGGTTATGTTGTAAACAATGGAAGCACCATTGCTTGTAATGGTCCAATAGTCGATGGTAACGACTGTGTAAACTTGGAAATGACTTTATAAAGACTATGTTTATATATTTATGCTGCATCAATTTCTATAGTTGTTAAATTGTGGACTGTGTGGAATTTGAATTTGTTGTATGCGTTAGTTTGTGGATGATATATGCAACAACGTTAAGGCTTGGGCCATGCCATATGGAATTGGCATCCCCGCCCTTGTAGTTGCGAAATATTGTATTACTATTTATGATTTTTGTTATGTATTAAGATATGAATTGGCGGTTTTCTGTAGTATAACCCAGCGACTAGAAAATCGCTGGTGTTGGTAATGTTGACAGGGTTAAATAGTTTGGAACTATTGATTATTATTTTTAAACCGCTGATGCCATATATTCAGCGTATGTAATTTGATTCAGGTATTTTCATCATTTTGTAGAGAGGTTATAATTTATTGGAAGCTTGTGTATAAATCGTTTAGCGTGTATTTCGTAAATTAATACAGACCCTACAGGATTTGATCATTGGTCGTGTACAATGATGAGGGTTTGTAGTGATGGATACAATTTGTTCTTAAGTGACCACATGATTTGATCCTACGACCTCTGTGTAATTAGCTTGGGTTTTTAAATGACTACTGTGTATTTTAATATTTGTGGTTTTGTTATATGGAAATTGTATTTTATGGTATGCGCTTTCTATAATGTAGTTTCTAATGTTATAGGTTTTGATTTGCTTTAATTATGCAATAGTTTTATAATGTTGATAACAACATTATTGCTTATACTTTGTAGATGTAGCTAGCATTAACGTTATAATTCGTGGATCATTTATATGGTCTCAACGCTTGGACTGTTAATGGATTTGTGATATGTATTTGGTTAACGGAACGTGATAATGTTTTTCTTGGTTATTAGCATGGGCTTATTTATATGGACCCTAAGAGGTGTTCGTTGGTTTTTATCTTAGCTTGGTTACTTCAGAATTTATGGTTACTCTTAGATAAAGAATATTGTGTTTATAATATTGTTAAATTAGTATTTACAGTTCTATTTTATACCTGATATAACATATATGAAGTATTTATTAGATTCTATTTATTATATCACTTTATTATAATCTATATTTAGGTTTGCTTTAAGCTTGACCTGAATCGAGGTTTTACCTATAGACAATGCTCTACTAGCAATATGAAATCTACCAGTAGGGTTTCTACACAAATAAAATATATAGGTGATGTTTATAAATACAACCTAAGTTTTAAAAGAACATAGTTTAAGATGTAAAAGAGAATACGAGAGTAATATGACAAGAAACCAAAACCCTGGATAAATATTTGAACAGAAATTAAATTACAAAAGTAAAACTGAAAGAACAAAATATTGGATAATTCTAGCACAGGAAATAAATTGCATCCTAGGGTTTATAATTTAAAATGTAAACCCTAAAAGAATTTGATGGGGACAAAGAAAAGCACATAGGATTTGAACCTATAATATAAACACTTGCACAATCTAGCTATCACTTATTCGAGGAAATGTAATAGGCAGTCCAAAACCTCATACCTAAAAAGTGAAGCTCCTTTAACGACTGAAAACTGTACACTCAGTTACTCGGCATTAACAATTTATATGCAGATATGACCTCTGTATAGATGACTGAATCACTTGGGAACTATCACGTTCCACCCAACCATTCCTGGTTTAAATTTGGATCCCCCCGAGTTGGTTTCCAACACTCAAGTAGCTTAGATCTCCTAAGGTAAGGCTGTTGTAACTGGTATATCAAGTCTAGCTCAATTCTCATTTTTTCCTCTTAGGAAAATGTTCTCCAAGAAATATCTTGAGAATAACTGGGCAGAAAATGACTCCAAAAAGATAGAAGAGATACCCAATCCTCTCCTTGGCTTGGGACTTTATAGATAGACTTTTAAGTGGAAGGGGCAGTTAAATCAAGAATCACTTCACTTCTTGATTTAACCCTTTTTATTTAATTTAGTACTTTTAATATTTTAAATTAGGAACTTTCAACTAGTTCCTAATTGGAATTTTATAGGTATTATAATATTTAATCTTTTAGTAATAATGGTAATAGATGGAACTATTCCTTCTTTCTTACATTATTAATATTATTACTATGTGTACTCTTTATACATACTCTATATAAAATATATAATAATATATTATTTGTCTTAGGGTATCACAAATTGTGATCCCTAGACTTATGACAATTTATTCATTAAGGTCATCAGGTGGATCGTTAGGTCTACTAGGCTAGGAAACTCTAAACATCCTTACATATTGGATTCCTTCGTAGAACATGGTAGTTCTTCAGTACTTGATGAGAATACAGAAATTCAAAATTTCATTTAATCACTTATAAATGATTCAGATAAGATCAATATTTTTCTTGAGTAGTTTTCATTCGGTAATCATTAATTCTTTTCAATAACTCCTAGCACTTATCAGATCCCATACTCAACGTAAAAATAGGGAGTTACAAACTTAGTGCAATTCCATAGCTCTTCGCTCAACACTAATGCTAGGATGTACTTGTAGGATACACCTAGGTATACAATGGGAAAGTATCCAATGTTCCAGAGCTTAGGCTTGACATCAACAATGAAGGCATGCATAAAACTCACTCGTTTACAAGGCTTTTAGTTGCAATTTGCTCAGAAGTTTGAAAATAAGGTGCAGGGATGGAGAACTCACCAGGCTGGTAGACTTACACACATAACACATGCATATAAATGGATAAATCCTACTGAGGATGGTATTTATAAATCAAATATCACTAATAAACCAATAGGATGACAGCTATCAACTTTTTAATAAATCTGAAAATGACCTAAATGCACACTCAGGCATAAACACAGTAAAGAAAGAGATGATGGCTAAACAGATCACAACAAAAGAGATTATATCATGAATAAGTAAAATGAGAAGCTTGAAAGAATTATTGGCTCATAAATTCCCAAAGTTGAACCCTTATTTTAAAATCAATCATGGGATTTATAGCCTTCTACAAAAATGACAGATCTTGAAAATCCGATCTGTTTACACAAAACAATAATTGAAAGTGAGTTTTCTCAGATTAGGGCTTCAACCCCTTGCTAAATATTTGTCTATCTATTGTGAATATCTAGTTCACTAAGAATATTTTTAATAATTGAAGTGGTCGTTTATAATCACCACTGCTAGTTCACTGTGAAATTGCCGGCAAAAGCTAACGTCTCGACATTTAACTGAAGTGTTTGATAGTGATCACAAGTGATCTTTCTTTTTTAATCCACCAGATTCTTCTACCTTGTCGTCGCAGTCGCCGATCGAAAGTTCTGACCTCTAACCCATCAGTACCTTAGACCGAAACACGACCGTTGTTTCAAAGGTGAAACAAACTAATCTTATCACTGTTGGAAGTTGTTTGACAAAGGAATCAGAATTTAATTATCTATGCTGCTGACACTACAGAGGAGCTTAGTATTAAAATCATCGATCCGTAGCCCTTAGTTCTTCCCATTGTCGATGATTTTCTATTGTCTCACTATCAGAATGATTATTGATTGATCAGAGGCCTTGTCTGTTTGTCTTCTACCATTTAGGCTACTTAGTGGACTAACTCACCAACGGTTTATGTTTTCAATCTTCAACGCATAGTCTTTAGTTCCTCCGATCAGTGATGATTTTCTGTTATGACGGAACCCATAGTCAGTTTGTTTCCCACCTTTGCAGCTCCTTAGTGAACTAACTTGCCGACAATTTATGTTTTCAAGCTCTAACGCGTAGTCCTTTAGTTCCTCTAATCGATGATGATTTTCTAGTATGCCAGAACCCATAGTCAGTTTGTTTCTCGCCGTTGCGGCTCCTTAGTGAACTAACTTTCCAACAGTTTATGTTTTCAAGCTTTGACGTGTAGTCCTTTTTGTCTTACTTTTTCAAAATTTATATATTTTTACTGTCAACGATTTTTCTTTATCGCAATCATAGGTTAGTAGGAGATGAATCGAAACTTTAGTTCTCTATGCTGCCACTGTTTCGGAGCCTCAAATGACTAATGTTGTGGCAGTTTTTTCATCAGCGATCAAAAGCTTTGTCTTCTAGCCCATCGGTGCCCCCAAATCTCAATGTATCATAGCTTTCCATCACTAGCTCGTCGGTGATCGAAAGCTATAATCATTAATGTGTCGAAACTTCTTGTCTAATTGATGCCGTAGTGTCAGAGCTCTAAACCACTAGCTCCATGATCAGAAATCGAAAGCTCTGTCCTCTATCTCATCGACACCTTAGACTAGAACACTGCCGCAGTTTTGGATGTTCAACTCACTAATTTCCAAGTCAAAACTTTAAACCACTAGATTCTTCATAACGTTGGCGCCATAGAGGACTAAACCTTCGATCGCGGTTAAAAAATGTTCCAATGGTAGTTAAAATATTTATCAATATGCCTAACTGCCGAAAAGGTTTTCCATTTGATATTTATCTTCCAACTTTCGGTGGCTAATGAGATGTTTTGATCCTCGCCCAAGCCACCGAAAACTTTATCTTTATGAAATTTTCATAAAAAATAGAGGCTTTCAAACTGTTAGTGACATTCATATCCCTCATTGCGTGAATAAAATTCTTCATACGAAAATAAATTTATTTTGGGAGATAACAAAGGTTGTTGTTATAATAGTTTCATAAGAGAAGTTGGGATGTAATCTAACTATTCATAGTAAGCATAAATAAATCACCCTCAAGCTTCATTGAGTGCCTTCCTAAGGGACCGAGGTACCATAAATTCCACACCCAACTGCAGAAACATGGTCCTGGCACTTACCCATTAAGAAAGATATCTCAGGTGAGACTGCATTTGTGTCGCAGGGGTTGTCGACTGAGATATTCTATGTTGGGCCGATATCTTGGGATTTGTTGTGCTAAGAAAAAGGGACTGAACCTGGGTTAGTGTCCTTAGAGGAGGGAGAGAAACCAACAAATCGTTATGTTGTTGGAACCTGAATCATTTTGTTGAGGGATATGTTGTGGGAATCGATGAAAACTGAGATCCAATATTGAGTGGATTTCATAGAATTATAATTCAAAAGAGAAGAAATAAATGGATATCAAAGGAACCCAACATGTTGGTTGGGATGGTACCTCTATACGGATATCCATGATATTTTGTTTTATGATTTTCCCATTGTTCTACAGGAGTGTTTGTCTAAGTTAGAAACCCAACAAATAAATTTTCAAGGAGGAGAAACAAATGAGTGGAATCCTTAGTTGAATAAGAGAATGGAAAGAATAAGAAACCTTGTATTGAGGGTTGTATATTTTTGGATAGACCGTATCTTGGAGGGATACATTACTAAGTGTTTTTTTGGCACAATAACCTCATACAATGAGGCAGAGTGGAATTTTTTCAAGGACCGCGTGGTAGATATATGTCGTCTTTAGACAAGTGGATACAAATTATTATCTGTGAAAAAGGAATTCTATGGATGTGACAAGTGGAAGCTGTGTACAAAAAGGGTGGTTATGTCGTAGTAGAAGTTTGTGAAAATTGACGCAACATGAGTTGAGATGTTCCTTTGATATAGTGGAATTGAACTAGAGTTTGGTTCCTTAAGAAGCGAAACAATATTTAGATTGGGAAAGAGAATAAAGACTCTATTAGGAAGAGGGATTTCCAGCATGACCAGATAGGAAGAAGACTACGAGCTTGCATCATACTTAGACAAAGGGCCGTGTGATGAAGAAGAAGAATATCATCTGATATCTGAAGGAGACAAAGAATCGAAAGAGATGACTGAAGCTCTAGATCTAGAACGTTGGTATAACTCACCTACATCACCTCTCACATCACTAGAGGTAAGAACTAGAGACTTATCTCTAAGTGCATCTGTAAATAAAAGGAGTACTAACACTGTAAATAGTCGATAGAGGAGTCTGACTAGCCAAATCTTTTTCCAACTATACTAGCTATCAATATTATGGACTAGACTGAAATTAAGTTACTAATATTCAATGGAAATGTGTTGGAAGACCCACAACAACATTGGTTTATTTGTGAAGCCATATGGACTGTGCGATAGATCCCGGATGAGAATATCAAGAAAGAAAAGATGATCACGACTTCACAAGGTCGTGTGCTTGACTTGTACATGCAATTTTCCATAGTGCTAGTAGGAGTTTCCCAGAGAATGCTTGATCAGATTCGAGAGGGCATGATAGATGAGTTTACAAAGAAAAATTCAGATTTATAGTGCATTATTGAGATCAAATAAATTAAATAGCTGCCGACAGAGTCTGTTTTGGACTTTGATTAGAGATTCAAGACACTAATTGCCAAAGTGAGCTTCCAAATGGTGTATGTACAACATAAGGAATGGTTCATTGTTTCCTTGTTGTTGCAAATTATAATCCCATTGATGTGATAAAAGATTCTATCACAGACAGAAGCACTTGAAATAGCCATGAAGATAGAATCCTCACCAATTGGATAAACTGGTGTGGGAATGATGCAAATTTAGTTGGACTTGACCAATCTTACGGTTCAATTCCAATAAATCAAGAAGGGAAATGCCACATGCCCCATTTTGCAAAAACAATTTTATAATATTTGAGGAACATTGTGTTAAATTTTATGCTAAGTTGTAATTGATGACTCAGTCGGGTCAAGAATATTTAATGTAAATTTAGAATATTTTATTTATAAATAAATAAATGAGGAGACAACAGCTTAGGAGAGCTATTAAAACAATGTTTACTGGTTAATTGGTAGAGGAGATTGGGTGGAGAGAAAACTGACATATGGCAGCATCCTCAAACCACTTCCAACTGTTGGAGGTGGCAACTTCCCTATATTTGTGGTCATGATTCCCTAAGAAAGTGGAATCAGAGCAGGTGGCTTATTTAATGAAAACTGACCAAGAAGACCTAGGAATCTCTATAAAATTTGCCATTGAAGAGTGCTGAAGCTACTCATTCTAGAGAAGTGATCATTCAAGGTGAATGAATTTACTCAAGAGAAATTCAATGGATGGGAGTCTAGAACGCGTTTGATAACTATTGAGATTGATTTAGTTGCAACTTTTAAGCTAAAGATCATACTGCTGAGAGCATATTTTTATTATTGAGATAATTGAACCAGTCAGATGACAAAGGTTTTACAGTTGCATTTTCCACCCAATTCTCAGCCAAGAAGACCAGGAACAAGCTTGGGGGTCCCGAGGAAGCGTTGTTTGAGCGCTCTCCAGGAGTTTGGTAGGGAGGAACAACCTCCTTAAGCTGTTGCCGTCTTCTCATCAATAGGTTCTATTATGTTTTCTTACTATTTTTTGGTTAAATGATTCTTAGATTATCTATTACAGGCATGTTAGTGTTTAGGGTTTATGAATGAAAAAGTAACTTTGTAATGTTAAGTTCAGTAAACTTATAGATTATTCTAGAAATGGAAATGATTATGTAAATAGTGAAATAGATAGAAATTAAATTTCCAAGCTGTGTTTTTCCACACCTGAACTCAGGTATTAGTCTAGCATAGTTGGATTGTTTAAGTAAAAGAAATGATTTTTTATTTGAATGTGAATAGTAGATAGGTTTTACTTCAAAGTTTATGAATTTTACTAAATAGCAGTGATAGGTTTTGTTTGTACTTATTTATTTCTACCAATTAAATGGATACACAAGTATAAAGAGAATTAGTAAATGTTACTATTATTTCAATATTATTATACTGATAGGAATAAAAATATTACAGTAAAATAAACAACTAATATTTGAGAAAACATGTAAAAAGATAATAGCAAAACAATTTTTAAATATTAACTTAACAAGACTAGAGTAAGGATTCTTTGATAATCCTTTTATATTTACAAAAATTACTGAGGGTCGATATTACTCTAGTTTCAAGTATTACATACTAAAAATATAAGTATTATATTTTTCTTAACTAAAAACTAGAAGCAAAACTGTACAGAGTCAAGAATATTAAAAGCGGAAACAAAAATTTATTAAACTGTAGGGTTTACAGTATTTCTTTTAACCTTTAAAAACTGAGTTCAATAAATTATCAATATCTCCTAAATAGAGCTTAAAACAATTCTAAATACAGAGAATTCATAAATACAATATAATTGTAAATCCTGATCAAAATAAGCCATTAATATAAACCTTTTTGCAATATAAAAACCTGAACCATAAGTAGGCATATAGCCTGTAAAAATCAAGGGTCGAAACCGAGTCTGCTAATAAAACCAAATACATAAAAGCCTGTGTATTAAATTATAACCAGTTACATTACTAACTGTAAAAGTAAAAACCCTGCAAACTTACAACAAGATTGTTTCACAGTCTTCTGTCTTTAAAACAAATATACATAAGTATTTTATATTAACAAGTAAAACCTACATTACTAACATGTTAGGTAAAACCCAACTCACAGATTTATTTTCTTAAAGGTAAAATAGAAAAACCGAAGCAATGAGACAAGAGATCACATAAACATATCTGAACACAGAGGATTTTTTTATAAAATTCACAATAGTATTACATCATTAAGCCGTAAGGCTGAAAACTGTTTCACCAAAACCACACATACATCACAGCTTCAAAAGCTTGTGTAACCCAGTGATGTATCGATAGGGTTTAAAAATAAAAACATGGATTTTAAACAACAAAGTAAATATCATAACCAGCAGATAGTTCATAGCTAGGTTTCCAACCAGAGGAACCTTCAACTAACAACCCATTTCGCAAGCATGGAGAACCCACGACGAGACGAGGGCTTACCCGTTTGAAAGCCCACAAAGTTAAGCGACGCATGGGTGGATTTTCCTTTCAAGTTCGGAGATGTTGGTGGTATCTTGCAAGTTTGCAACCCAAACATTATTCAAAACTTTGAATTCTTAATTTATTAAAAACTCTAACTAGTAAATAAATTTGGCAAAAGAAATGCGAGCAGAGTAACAGCATTTACCTATAAGTAAGAAGTATTTGGAATCGAGAAGGAAACAATCACCAGATCGGGTGAACTAAACCAATAATCAAGCAAACCATCAAGACAACCCTATGATAGAGGAAACAAGGATACAACCTCAAGCTCCATAGTGCCAAGGCAAGGAACGAATAGAAAACAAGAGTAAAATCTTTTCACAGACTTCGAGCCAAGTGAAGAAGTGAAAAACCGCTCTCATTGTGTTTTATTCAACTCATAAAATAAACTAAAAACACCAACTAGGAAACCATAAACCACATTGCACAGTATTGCAGACTACGAATCCAACAAACGAGGAAGGAGGATGTTTATCATGGCCGCAAGAAGTCTCACAGCACATCCTGTGGGCAGACAAACCCTCGGAGCGAAATGCAAGTGAATAGGGTTTTGTCATTATAAGTCAACCAATGCATGGTGGAGACTTGTCCACATGCCTTCTACAAATTTTAATCAATTGTGGGTCGATTTCTATAGTCAACACTGCACATTTCGAATATAAAACTGATCATTGCCAATAACATAAACCATGTTTTCAGCTATAGTATAAAAGTGCATATCATTTGCCAGTATTACAATTAACGTTATCAACTATAATATAACGTTCATATGATTTCTCTTAATGTCAACTTTGCCATTGATCTTATGGATAGTTCTCATGATTGCTTACTATATCAATCATACTATTGTTTATATTGTGTATTAGAACTAGTATATTAAAGGAATAAAACTTATATTGTTATCTACCTTTAGTTCGACCATATGATATTAGTTGTTAGGTAGTGAAAGTACCTTATATTAGAAGTTGTATTTTGTTATAACCTAGTATTGTAAATTATAACTCATTATAGCATTGTAACATTACAATAACATTTCCATCGTAGTTATAAAATCAATACTATGTACACAGCTTGTCCACTAGCAGTGCAAGAAGATATTTATATTTGCAAACCAACTAAATAAGTTTGGTATTGTTATAGGTCTAGTAAAGGATAAATGGAATGTTAATTTAATGATATTATGATTTATTTTATAAACTGAAGAGCTCTAAAAAATCTCCACAGAAAGACTTGATACTGATAAAGGAAGGAGTCTTCAAGAAGACTAAATACTAACCATTGGAAAAAGTTTCTTTTAAGTAACAAATATTTCATTGTAAACTTTACCTTTGAAAAACATAAGAGTATGTTCATACATAAAGAGCAGAACCCTTGAGTATTAAACATGACAATAGTAGTAAGATCATAAAAATAGTAAAAGTAATTATATGCCAAGATCATGAGCTCTATGCTCATTATAAGAATCTATAATTGACTAGGTACTATAATCTTCACGACAGAAAGAAAACTTGGAAGAACTCATCCTTGTAAAGAACATTAAATTAAGGATAAAAGTCGTTATGGCTCAAATATAAATACTGTCTTAGATCAAAAACAATCAAGGAATTCACTTTACCTCATCGGAGTCTTGCATCTTTTTAATCAAATTTTTATACTAGCATATTATCATGCTAAAAAAGTACTTCTTGACTTAATGTAAAATAAACTCCTACTTGATCAAACACTTACCTGCTGAACCTGTAAGAACCAGCAATCCATTTGATTTAGCAGAATGCTAAGTAAGCCCCGATTTCAAACATGGTTTCTCACCTACTAGACAAAAGTAAATCATCAGTACAACTAACAGCAACTAAATGCAAGTCATTTGTATATAACTTATAAAAATTAAAGTTGTATTAGCTTTTCTGTATTTGAAACTAATCCTTAAAAAAGTCTGTTAAACTGTTTCATTATCTGCTAACCGCTAGCAGTTACTAAACTATGATTTCATACATTTTATGTCACTATAAAAATTTAAAATTTTTATGAAATTTTGGGGTTATGACATGTGGTACCAGAGCACAAGGTTCAAACACTAGGCCTTGATGAAGCTCAAATTGCTTATATGAAATAGTAAATTTAAATAATTTTGATGATGTTATTTTCTTTGAATGTTATCAATAGAGAAATTTGTTTCTGAGTTTAACGACAGGTATGGAAATATTAGAGGAATATGTGGAAGAAGAATCCCCTTATACTGAACAAGATAATCTACAAAGAGAACCTATACAAGAAGACGTAACCACTAATTCTTTAGAACTTTTACAAAGAGTAAACGAATTAAAATATTAAATGGAATCTGTTGAAAAAGAAAATGAGAGGATTTTGAGAGCTCAGGAGGAGCTAAATCAGATCTTAATAGAAAAATTTCATACTGAGGGAAAGGGTAAAAAAGTTGATTCAGAAGATATAAGTTATCAACATAAGCATAAAAAGACTAAACAGATTAAAAATGAAAGTAGCTCATCTTCCGAAGTATTTGGTGATCAACATAATTCTCATTATACTAGTGATAGTAGTGAGGATAACCACCATACTAGGAAAAGAAAATACAAACCTTATGAAGAAATATCTGGGGATTTTAAGAAGATCAAGCCGCCAACATTTAAAGGAGAAACTGAAAAAGGGGAGGAAGCAAAATACTATTTATCCGGGATGAAGAAGTACTTCCATATTTATAACTATTCTAACCAATTAAAGGCTAGGATTGCTATTTATAATCTTATAGGAAAAGCCGATATATGGTGACAAGATTTAAAGAGAGAAAAGGTATAAGAGAGAAGAATGTAAATTGGAGTACATTCAAGAAATACTTTAAAAACAAATTTTTATCTAAACAGTACTATGAAGAAAGGGCTAAAGAATTCTATGAGCTAAAACTAGGTACAATGACTATGAAATATTTGAGCAATAAGTTTTTAAGTCTGCTTAGGTATGTGCCATATCTTGTGGATGAAAAACCAAAGGTACAGTGGTTTCTCAGCTATTTACCTTATCAAATAAAGGAAAGGATTCAGTAGGACAATCCAAAAACCCTGGAAGAAGCTATGAGGAAAGCGAATTTTTGTTATGAACAGAATTGTAAAAAGGAGAGTATGACCAACTGGAAGGCCAAAAGGAATAATAATTTTTATTAAAAGAAGAAAGAGTTTGTGCCTAACCGGAATTATAAAAATAATAATACCAGAAAATTTTCTAATAAGAATTTCCAGGAGAATAAGAATAATTCACAGAACAATCAGAATAAAAAAAAAAAAAAGGATTCTGCTAATAATCACAGTAATTACACAAAGAAATTTGAACGAAAAGAACCCATAAAGTGTTGGGAATGCAATCGTCCACATTATGCCTCAGTCTGTCCCAATTGAAAAAAGGTTGTTATCAATATCCACACAATATAGGAGGAGATGACTATTGGATTAGCAAGGACTATGCCCAGGATCAATGCATCTTTGGAGAATCGGCAAGAAGACTATCAAACTTTCATGGTGGAAGTAGAAGGTAAGATAAACCAAACACCCATATCTATTTTAATTGATCTAGGAGCTAGTTTAAGCTATATTTCTCTTAACTTGGTAGAAAAGTGTAAACTTCCAGTTGAAAAATTTGCAAATTCTTGGTTAGTTCAGTTAGCAACTGGTGCAAAGAGAAAGGTAGTTAGCTTTGTAAAGAATTGTGCAGTAACTATGGATCAATTTGAAACTTTTGTTAAGATTAATGTACTACCTCTAGGTTCTTACGACATACTAGTTGGTATGGATTGGTTAGAGTAGCATAGGGTGGTCTTAAATTGTTATGATAAAACCTTTACTTGTATAAATAATGATGGAAAACTAATAAGCGTAAATGGAATCCCTAGAAAAACAACCATAAGGAAGATTTCTTCTCTGCAGCTGAAGAGAGCTGTTAGGAAAGGTTGTAAGGCTTATGTAGTAACATTAATCAATGAAGAAATTATAAACAACATAGATAAATTAAAATTGGAGGATATACCAGTTCTAAAGGAATATGGAGATGTATTTTTAGAAGAAATTTCGGGACTTCCTCTAAAGAGGGAATTAGATTTTACCGTTGAGCTAGTACCGGGTGTAGTGCCTAGCTCAAAGGCCCCTTATTGGATGAATATACTTGAATTAAGTGAACTTAAGTCACAGTTAAAAGAACTAATTGACAAGAATTGTATTCGACCCAGTGTGTCTCCCTAGGGGGCACATGTCATCTTTGTTGAGAAAAAGGATGGAACTCTATGACTCTGCATAGATTATCGTCAATTAAATAAGATGACTATCAAGAATAGATACTCATTACCTCACATAGATGATCTTTTTTATCAACTACATGTAGCCACGGTATTCTCAAAAATTGACTTACGGTCTGGGTATCACCAAGTTAGAATTAAAGATGAAGACATCCTTAAAACAGCTTTTAGGACTCGATATGGACATTACGAGTTTGTCGTCATGCTATTCGGGCTTACTAATGCTCCATCTATTTTTATGTGTCTAATGAATAATGTAATGCATAAATATCTGGATAAATTTTTGGTCGTGTTTATCGACGACATATAAATTTATTCGAAATTTGAAGAAGAACATAAAGAACATTTAAAAATTGTCTTGCAAGGGTTGCAATATCATCAACTCTTTGCAAAGTTTAGTAAATGTGATTTCTTTAAAGATAAAATCGAGTACTTAGGTAATGTGGTGACTAATGAAGGAATTTTTGGTGGATCCCAAAAAGATAAAGGCAATTGAAGATTGGCTAGTTCCTAAGATGTAACTGATGTCCGATCGTTCATGGGGATTACTGGTTATTACATGAGGTTCATCGAAGGGTTTTCAAGAATCGTAAATCTGATAACCTCTTTGCAGAAAAAAGGAAAGAAATTTGATTGGAATCAGAAGTGCGAGAATAGTTTTAAAAAGTTAAAAACCTTATTAACTAGCACACCAATTTTAAGAATTGTTGATCCAAATAAAGATTTTATAGTATGTATCGATGCCTTCAATGACAGTTTAGGTAGAGTATTGACTCACGAAGGACATGTCATTGCTTACGAGTCTAGGAAATTGAAGATTCATGAAAAGAATTATGCAACCTATGACTTGGAATTAGCTGCTGTCATACATGCTTTAAAGATGTGGCATCGTCATCTAATTGGAAGAAAATTTATTTTAATGACATGTAATAAGGGATTAAAATATATGTTAGATCAACCTAACCTGAATGCTAGACAAGCTAGGTGGCTAGCTTTTCCAAGTGAATATGATTTTGAAATTCAACACATTAAAGGGAAAGAAAATAAAATTGTTGATGCATTAAGTAGAAATGCAAAGTTGAATTTTACAGCAGCTATCAGCACTTATACAACAGATCTAGAAGAACAGCTTAAAGCAGGGATAGAACAAGATGAAAATTACTTAAATTTACAAGCAAAAGCAAAAGAAAATCCAATAGAAAGTTTAAGTACAGGGTACAGCTTGAATGAAAATTGATTTTTATTGTATAAAGATAGAATATATGTACCTAACATACCTAAGATTAAGTTATTAATTTTAGATGAAATCCATAAAACCCCTTACTCAGTCCATCCAGGTTATCAGAAAACTATAACCATGTTAAGAAAAGAGTATTTTTGGCCAAACATGAAGACTGAACTAGCAGAATATATTGGTAGATGCTTTGAATGTCAGCAAGGAAAAACTGAACATCAGCAACCAACTGGATTACTTCGGTCTTTGCCCATTCCTAGCTAGAAATGGGAGATAATTAGTCTTGATTTTGTTACTTGACTGCCTAAAAATTAGAACTCAAATGACTCCATAATGGTAGTGGTTGACAAATTGAGTAAAGCAACCCATTTTATACCTATAAAAACTACTTATAAAGCTGCAAATATATCTGATATTTTCTTAAAGAAAATTTTTCGATTGCATGGGATACTGAAGGTCATAATTTTGGACTGAAACCCTAAATTTATAGGTAACTTTTGGAGATCTTTGTTTAAAGGATTAAATACCACATTAAATTTCAGTACTTCCTTCCATCCTCAAACTGATGGACAGACTGAAAGAGTAAATCAATTACTGGAAGATACACTAAGAATGTATGTAAAGGAACAACCAAGTAAACAGGAAGATTATCTACACTTTGTAGAATTTGCTTATAATAATAATTATCAAGCTTCATCTAGATATAGTCCTTTCGAAATTATGTATGGAAGAAAATGTAACACTCCCATCTCTTGGAGTAATCCGGTCGACAAGTTAGTATTAGGACCTGAATTACTGAAAGAAATAAAAGTAATTGTAAAGCAGGTACAAGGTAATCTAAAAATTGCACAAGATCGACAGAAAAGTCAAGCGGACCTTAAAATAACTCCAAAAGAGTTCCAGGTAGGTGAACATGTTTTCATTAAGGTGAGACCCAAAAAGAGTTCTTTGAGTTTGGGTAGTTGTGCCGAACTAGCACCTCGTTATTGTGGTCCTTTTGAAATACTGTCCAGGATCGGACAGGTAGCCTATCAGTTAGTTTTGCCACCGACTTTAATAGTTCACAATGTTTTTCACATTTTTGTATTAAAGAAATATGTGCATGATGCTACTCATGTTATTAAATGGAATGATGTATAGGTGGAATCCGAAGGATATTTTCTAATGGAACCTAACTATATCCTCGAGTGGAGGGAGATCACACTTTGGAACCACACCATTGGTCAAGTGAAGGTGCAATGGAAGCACCTTAGTCCAGAGGAAACCACCTGGGAATTGGAAAGTCATATGCAGGATGCATAGTCAATTCTATTTCAAGGGAAATATGAGGATGACAAATAAATAACATCGAGGACGATGTTATAATTTAAGGGGTTGTGTATGTCACATGCCCCAATTTGCAAAAACAATTTTATAATATTTGAGGAACATTGTGTTAAATTTTATGCTAAGTTGTAATTGATGATTCAATGGGGTCAAGAGTATTTAATGTAAATTTAGAATATTTTATTTATAAATAAATAAATGAGGAGACAATATCTTAGGAGAGTTGTTAAAAGAGTGTTTACTGGTCAATTACTGGAGGAGACTGGGTGGAGAGCAAACTGACATATGTCAGCATCCTCAAACCACTTCCAATTATTGCAGGTGGCAACTTCCATATATTTGTGGTCATGATTCCCCAAGAAAGTTGAATCAGAGCAGGTGGCTCATTTAATGAAAACTGACCCAGAAGATCTAGGCATCTCTATAAAATTTTCTGTTGAAGAGAGCTGAGGCTACTCATTCTAGAGAAGTGATCATTCAGGGTGAATGAATTTACTCAAGAGAAATTCAATGGAGGGGAGTCTGGAATGTGTTTGAGGGGACAACTGCTGAGATTGATCTAGTTGCAGCTTCTAAGATGAAGATCATACTATTGAGAGCATATTTTTATTACTGAGGTAATTGAACCAGTTAGGTGACAAAGATTTTATAGTTTCATTTTCCACCTAGTTCTCAGCCAAGAAGACTAGGAACAAGCTCGAGGGTACTGAGGAAGCGTTGTTTGAGCGCTCTCCAAGAGTTTGGTAGGGAGGAATGACCTCCTTACGCTATTGTCATCTTGTCCTCAATAGGTTCTATTTTTTTTTTTTACTGTCTTTAGTTAAATGATTATTAGATTATCTATTACAGGCATGTTAGTGTTTAGGGTTTATGAATGAAAAGGTAACTGTGTAATGCATTAGAGGAAATTTGGGGTGTAAAATGGGCCTTATAATAAAACATGCCAACAATAAGTTGTTGTGAGTTGGAATTCAAGAACCAATAGAATTCTAATAAAATGAGTCAACCATAATGGTTGAATTGACATATTTGTCATAAAAAAACTACTTTTTTTGTTCGTATTTTCGACATATCTCCCTGTGTTTTTACTCAAATTTTGATCAGGAGAGCTCATTGGATGTGGAATTTGATTCAGAATCCAACGAGTACCCACATTTCATACTTTGGACGGACCCTGCTACCCCCCAAAAAATAAATACCTGAAAAAACATGCTGATGATGTCATCATCACGTTTTTTCCAGGTATTTCTTATTTTTGGGGTAGCAGTGTCCAGGAAAAGTATGAAGTGTGGGTACTCGTTGGATAAAGAATAAAATTCCACGTCCAATTAGCTTTCTCGATCAAAATTTGAGCAAACACACATGGAAATATGTCGAAAATATGAACACAAAAAGTAGTTTTTTCTTTTTTCCTCCAAAATTAATCAATATTATTTTATTATTTTAACTATTATTTATTATTTTAACTATTATTTTATTATTTTCCTTAGGAGCCCCATTTAAGACCTCAAAATTCCTCTAATGGTTAAGTTCAGTAAACTTATAGATTATTGTAGAAATGGAAATGATTATGTAAATAGTGAAATAGATAGAAATCAAATTTCCAAGCTATGTTTTTCCACACCTGAACTCAGGTAGTACCATAGCATAGTTGGATTGTTTAAGTAAAAGAAATGATTCTTTATTTGAATGTAAATAGTAGATAGGTTTTACTTCAAAGTTTATGAATTTCACTGAATAGCAGTGATAGGTTTTGCCTGTACTTATTTACTTCTGCCAATTAAATGGATACACAAGTATAAAGAGAATTAGTAAATATTACTATTATTTCAATATTAGTATACTGATAGGAATAAAAATATTACAGTAAAATGAAGAACTAATATTTGACAAAACATGTAAAAAGATAATAGCAACACTGTTTTTAAATATTAACTTAACAAGACTAGAGTAAGGATTCTTTTATAATCTTTTTATATTTACAAAAATTACTGAGGGTCGTTATTACTCTAGTTTCAAGTATGACATACTAAAAATATAAGTATTATATTTTTCTTAACTAAAAACTAGAGTCAAGAATATTATAAGCATAATTTTTTTATTATTAAAGTGTAGAGTTTACAGTATTTCTTTTAACCTTTAAAAACTGAGTTCAAGAAATTATCAATATCTCCTAAAGAGAGCTTAAAACAATTATAAATACAGAGAATTAATAAATACAATATAATTGTAAATCTTGAGAAAAATAAACCCTTAATATAAATCTTTTTGCAATATAAAAACCTGAACCATAAGTAGGCTTATAGCCTATAAAAAGCAAGGGTCGAAACCGAGTCCGCTAATAAAACCAAATACATAAAAGTCTGTGTATTAAACTATAACTGGTTATATTACTAACTGTAAAAGTAAAAACCCTACAAACTTACAACAAGACTGTTTCACAGTCTTCTGTCTTTAAAACAAATATACATAAGTATTTTATATTAATAAGTAAAAGCTACATTACTGACAGGTTAAGTAAAACCCAACTCATGGATTTATTTTCTTAAAGTTCAAATAGAAAAACCGAAGCAACGAGACAAGAGATCACATAAACATATCTGAACATAGAGGAGGTTTTTATAAACTTCACAATAGTATTACATCATTAAGCTGTAAGGCTGAAAACTGTTTCACCGAAACCACACATACATCATAGCTTCAAAAGCTTGTGCAACCTAGAGATGTATCAATAGGGTTTAAAAATAAAAACATGGATTTTAAACAACAAAGTAAATATCATAACCAATAGATAATTCGCATATAGGTTTCCAACCACACGAGCCTTCAACCAACAACCCATTTCGCAAGCAGGGAGAACCCACGACGAGAACGGGGCTTACCTGTTTGAAAGCCCATGAAGTTAACTGATGCATGAGTGGATTTTCCTATCAAGTCCGGAGCTTTTGGTGATATCCTGCAAGTTTGCAACCCAAAAATTATTCAAAATTCTGAATTCATAATTTATTAAAAACCCTAACTAGTAAATAAATTTGGCAAAAGAAATGCGAGTGGAGTAACAACGTTTACTTGTAAGTAAGAAGTATTTGGAACGGAGAAGGAAATAGTCACCAGCTCGAGTGAACTAAACCAAGAAGAAATAAAACCCTCAAGACAACCTTGCGACAGAGGCAGCAAGGATACGACCTCAAGCTCCATAGTGCCAAGGCAAGGAACAAACATAAAACAAGAGTAAAATATTTTTACAGAATTCTAGCCAAGTGAAGAAGTGAAAAAACACTCTCATTGGGTTTTCTTCAACTCATAGAAGAAACTGAAAACACCAACTATGAAACCATAAACTACATTGCATAGTATTGCGGACTACAAATCCAACAAACGAGGAAGGAGCAGGTCTCTCATGGTCGCAAGAAGTCCACAGCGCAGCCTACAGGCAGACAAACCCTCAGAGCCAAATGCAAGGGAATAGGGTTTCGTCGTTATAAGTCAACCAATGCATGGTGGAGACTTGTCCACGTGCCTTCTAGAAATTTTAATCAAGTGTGGGTCGATTTCTATAGTCAACACTACACATTTCAAATATAAAACTGATCGTTGCCAATAACATAAACCATGTTTTGAAGCTAGTGCAAATCATTTACCAGTAATAGAATTAATGTTATCAACTATAATATAACGTTCATATGATTTCTCTTAATGTAAACTTTTCCATCGATCTTATGGACAGTTCTCATGATTGCTTACTATGTCAATCATACTATTGTTTATACTATGCATTAGAACTAGTATATTAAAGGAATAAAACTTATAATGTTTTCTACCTTTAGTTAGACCATATGATAGTAGTTATTAGGTAGTGAAACTACCTTATATTCCAAGTTGTATTTTATTATAACCTAGTATTGTAAATTATAACTCGGTATAGCATTGTAACATTATAGTAACATTTGCATTGTAGTTATAAACTCAATACTATGTACACAGCTTGTCCACTAGCTCTGTAAGAAGATATTCATATTTGCAAACTAACCAAATAAGTTTGGTATTGTTATAGGTCTAGTAAATGATAAATAGAATATTAATTTAATTATATTATGATTTATTTTATAAACTGAAGAGCTCTAAAAACTCTCCACAAAAAGACTTGATACTGATAAAGGAAGGAGTCTTCAAGAAGACTAAAGACTAACCATTGGAAAAGTTTCTTTTAAGTAACAAATATTTCATTGTAAACTTTGCCTTTGAAAAACATAAGAGTATGTTCATACATAAAGAGCAGAACACTTGAGTATTAAACATGAATGATAGAAATAAGATCATAAAAATAGTAAAAGTAATTATATGCCAAGATCATGAGCTCTATGCTCACTGTAAGAATATATAATTGACTAGGTACTATAATCTTCACGACAGAAAGAAACCTTGGAATAAATTATCCTTGTAAAGAGCACTAAATTAAGGATAAAAGTAATTATGGCTCAAATATAAATACTGTCTTAGATCCAAAACAATGAAGGAATTCACTTTACCTCATCGGAGTCTTGCATCTTATTAATCAAATTTTTATACTAGCATCTTATCATGCTAAAGAATTACTTCTCGACTTAATGTAAAATAAACTCCTACTTGATCAAACGCTTACCTGTTGAACCTGTAAGAACCAGCAATCCATTTGAGTTAGCAGAATGCTAAGTAAGCCTCCATTTCAAACATGGTTTCTCACCTACTAGACAAAAGTAAATCATCACTACAGCTAACAAAAACTAAATGCAAGTCATTTGTATATAACTTATAAAAATTAAAGTTGTATTAGTTTTTCTGTATTTGAAACTAATCCTTAAAAATATTTGTAAACTGTTTCATTATCCGCTAACCGCTAGCATTTACTAAACTCCGATTTCAGAAATTTAATGTCACTTTAAAAATTTTAAATTTTTATGAAATTTTGGGGTTATGACAGGAAAGGAATTCCAATAAGAACTTTGGTGTACGAGATGTAGAACATATGGAAACCATAAAGACAATTTCTCAATGCTCATGAACTACATTGCAGCAGGAGAATCGAACCCAATAAACACCCAAGAGATGCCTTGGTGTAGGATATGTCAGACTAGGGGCCATAAGTCGAAAGAATGTTTGTATTTACATAATATTGTAAGTGCATATTCTATTATGTATTGTAAATTTTGTAAATGAGTAGGACATGATGAAAAATATTGCATATCACTTCAGTTGCTGCAGGAAATGACGGTGGATACCTACTTGATGGAAAATGATGAGTAGATGAAACATGAAAGAGTGTAGCCTCAGTACCATATTTCTGAATATCCACCATCGCAATATCAAAAACCTTAGTATCCTCAGCCACAATACCATCAGAACCAGTTTTCGCCACAAAGAAAATACCCTCAATAAAGGGGGGTGGAAATTCTCGAGACTGAGGACAACAACAAGGAGGAGGAGGATTTGGAAGAGGAAGAGGCCAAGTCATATGTTATAAATATGGGAAGCCAGGACACTTTTCTGAGATTTCCAAAGTCCTGTGAAAACATGTACATGTTGCAAAGAATTTGATCACACTACTGAACAGTGTCCGCAACTAATTGTGAAATGATAGGCTCGAAATATTGTAAATTTGAACTCGATGCAGAATCAGAATTTGAACTCCAACCAGAATATTTAGATGATTTCTTTCAAGTCAAGAGATCCTAACATCGTTGTTGTTACAAGAAGAGGTGTTTCGATAGGAGCATACCAAAATTCACAACATGGAAAACCGCAGGTGCGACCTGCAACACAAATGAAAGCCCCACTAGATGTACAGAAGGAGAAGGAAGCATTATTGGATGTGTGACGATATTTTGTTGATGCTAATCAATCGTTGAGATCTAGACAAGTAAATACCATGCCCAAAATATTTGAACAGCTAATCAGGAAGCAGCCAATGAAAAAGGTTAGTAATCTTAAAGGAATTTTTAAAATTTGTTTAGCACTAATCCATGATAAATATGTTGTAGCATAATTGACAGGACTTATAGAAGAAACTCTAGATGACATACGACCTGAAAAGGGACTTAACCATATTGATAAGAGATTAAAAACAATCTGAGAACTACGAATGACTACATGGATAGAAGATTATTATATGTACTATATGATATTATATATCAACTCGAATCTTAATACACTAAAAAGACAGCCATGGGAGAGCATGAATAAGTTGCGACTGGATTGGTCTCCCATTAAGCTAAGGCTTGTAACCCACTCGAAGGTTCTACCAATTGGTAGAGTAACTCAAGTTCCTGTAGAATTCAAAGCATTAAGGAGATATGCATACTTTGAAGTAATCCACATTGTCGATGACACAAATACATACCCAACACTTCTAGGAAATCATTTGGCGATAGACAACCAAATGATTATTAATTTTAAGAAAATAATCTTATCCTTTGCAGATTATGAACTAAGGGTGGTCACCCCAATTGATCCATTTGAAGGGAAGAGACATGTCAATCCAGTAAATAGTAAAGGACAAGGAAATTAAATGTATCATTTGTGTGAGAATTTATTCAATGTGGGATCTAGGATCTAAGGAAATCCCCACAATTTGATTTTACTCACAAATATGTAGAAAACAAGTAGAAAATATTATATTAACACATAAAAATATAGTCAATGACATAGTTTATTATGACTTCACAACATGTAATGATGTCTGGATCATGTATTACATTATGGATAAATCATTATCCTTTAGAGGATATCTAGATGCATACATGTGTTAGACTGTGATTTGACTTCAAAACCCCCCTAGGTGGACCAATGAGCTCCTTAACCATCCCAAATGGTCATGAATTCTAGTGTGAGCATGGCTAGAAAATTCTCAAACATAAATGAGGGAAATACATGGGTGAGTGGGAGTGGCTCAATGAAGCAATAAATTCTCAAGGAGAACCAAAAATGACCAAATACATGCACTAGCACCTACAATAAAAAAAAATTATTTATTTAAGTGGGGGAGTGCACCAATAATAATTTATCATCAGTTAGGGATCTTGTATTGTCATAATGATAAAATTGGAGTTCCTCAATTGTAATGAATGAGTCCAAAACACACAATAGACCAAGGAATGAGTCCAAAACACACAATAGACCAAGGTTGATCAACATAGCCTAGTTTTGGACCATATGACATAACATGAAAGATAATGAAAATGTATCCTATTTGTATGACCATGGTTCTAATGTGGATTAATTATTTAACACTCCCCCCCTTAATCATAAATTAGTACAACTTATACCAAATTATTACGGAGGTCTTGGAAACTAAGGCTCAAGTGACCTCATACAACAAAATGTTTATTAGTCCATATAACCGAGTTAAGGAGGAAACCTAATGGGAAAAAAACATACCCTCTAAAATGGACAGGGAGAAAAATATGAAGGTGTATATCATCAATCACCATGTGTAACCCACTCCAAGAAGGGATCTCATATATCTAAATGTCTTCTCTGTGAAACTCTTGGTGAAGATGTCAGCAATTTTCTCTGAATATGAGAAATACTGCAAGGATATCTCTTATTCATGCACCAAGATACTGATGTAGTGCATGTGTATCTGAATGTGCTTGGTCCTATGTATATGCACTGCATCAACGAAAACATTGATCTCACTTTGATTGTCACACCAAATGACCGTGGGTGAATCAAATGCAAATACAAGTTCCCCAAGAATACCTTACAGCCACAGACATTGTGTTGTTGTGTCCACTTCTCTTTTGTACTTGCCCTCAGATGAAGAGAGGCATATGGTGTGTTGTTTCTTTCTTAACCAGTGTATGGGACCATGTATAACCATTAAGACATAAACTAAAGTAGACTTTTTGTCAATGGAATCTTTAGCTCAATTAGAATCAGTAAGCCCAACTAGTTCTAGTGGAGAACCAGAAGTATAGTATACCTCAAAGTGTTTAGTTCCTTGCACATAATGCAATATCATTTTGGAATCCTTCCAATGGATCTCATGAGGCTGCTTTATATATATAGCAACAACACCTACACCATATTCCAAATCAGTTCGAGAGTGTGTAAGATACAACAAACTCCCAACTAGTTTTGTGTACAACGAGATGTCCACCAATGGAGATGCACCGAAATCACCTAGTTTTATTCCAGAGAGGAATAGGAACTTGGATTCCTTACACTCATCCAATTTTAAATTCAATAATAGGTATGAAACATACTTTGGTTGGATGACTTTGATTCCTACTTCATATTTCTCAATCTTTAATCCAAGAAATTGCCTTAACAATCCAAGGTCAGTGATGGAGAATCCACTATGAAAAGAAGACTTAATTGATGCAATTTATTTAGTGTATCTACCTGTAATCAAAAATTATATTAACATAGAAATACACATTAGGATCAGATTTACGTCATTCAAATCCAAGCGATGTATAAAATTGTCCATCTTGCCATACCAACCCTTGGGGGGTTTCTTGAGGCCATAGAGAGACATATTTAACCTAAATACAAGTGAAGGAACATGAATGAGACCTTAATACTACCATGAATAAAATCACTCTTCACATCCATGTGTTGAACCTCCCAACATTTAGATGCAATAATGGCTAAAACTAGCCTCATACAGTCCATCTTTGCAATAGGTGCAAATGTCTCTATATAGTCTAATCCTTGCACTTGAGAGAAAAATTTAGAAACCAATATAGCCTTATACTTTATATATGAACCATAAGCAACCAATTTTGTCTTATAGACCCACTTTCATTGCACTAGTTTCATCATGAAGGGCAAGGGAACCAATTCCCAAGTCTCATTCTCTTACAATAAATTGAACTCTTCTTGCATGGTTGTTTTCCATATTATGTCAAGTGATGCTTCCTGATATGTATGAGGACCATATCCAACCTTCATGAAGCATATACCAACAAGATTCAATTCACATGTAGAATACGTATTGTGAAATTGAGATCTAGTCTTCCTAGATTCTAGTGGATCACCAACAAGATCCCCAATTGATTCAATGGTTTTCTCAACCCCCTTCAGATGAATGGGTGATTCATGATATGAATGCATGTCATCATAATCATCACCATCATCAAAATAATAAAAATCATAGAAGGATTCATCACTTACAACATCATGGAGTGGATGATTTGAGTATTCCTCTTGAGCTAGTTTGGTCTCTTGCATGAGGTCTTCTTCGAACTGTACACTCCTTTTGATGAATGTTTTCTAAGATGAGTGATCAAATATATTGTACCACTTTGAATATTCAACATATCCAACAATAAGGGACTCCTATATTTTATCTTATGAAGCCTTTCTCTTCTCAAGAGGAGTTCTAGCACAAGCCTTTGAGCCAAAAACAATGAAATGAGAAACATTGGGCTTGTGACCAATCCAAGCCTCATATGGAGTTTTTCCATCCAAATATTTCTGAGGAGATCCATTTTGGAAATATGAAACATATTTAATGGCTTCATACTATATCTTAGGATTCAAATCCTTTTCTTCCATCATACAGGTTTCCATATCCTTGAGAGCCATGTTCTTACGCTTTGTAACAACATTTTGTTGTGGTGTGTAGGACGCCAAATGATGCACTTGGATGTCAAAATATTCATAAGTATGATGCAAACCATTGTTCACATACTCATTTCCATTGTCATTCCTAAGTACCTTGATCTTTTTCCCACATGAATTCTCAACCAAAAATTTCCAAACTTTGAGAGTCTCAAAAAATTCAGATTTTAGTTTGAGAAAATACACCCAACAGTACCTTGAGAAATCATCTATGAAGGTAAACACATACGTTGAATTATCATAAAAGGGTGTGGGAAGAGGACCTGTGAGACATGAATGAACCAAATCAAGAAATTGGACATCCCTCGTTGCCTTTCCTTTCTCATATATGCACTCATCATGCTTTCCCACTACACATCCTTTGCATGTGTCGTTGGAGAACTTGATAGAAGGAAGCCCTTCCACCATGATTTATTTGATCAACGACTAGAGGCACCTGTAGTTGAGATGACCATATCTATGAAACAACTTTATTGTCTCATTGGCATGTAACAGGATTGAATTCTCTTGAGAGTAGGGGAGGAAGTGAGAGAATTTGTACATTCTCAAATCATCGTCAACAAAACCCACTACCACATCTTAGCCTATAGAGATTTCTGATATCTCCATTACATTTGTAGTAAATTTTACTCTCTTTGATCCACAAATGTGTGTCATTTGATACATTGAGAGTATATTTTTTTCTATATTAGGAACAAACAACAAATTGTTGAAGTACCCATCTTCAAGATCAATCCTACCAATCCATTTGGCTTGGATATCTGAATCATCACCCATGAGGATGGATGGACCACTGTAAGGATACAGGGTTGAGAAGGAATATTTCATGGAGACCATGTTCCTTAAGGAGCTTGAATCTATGATGGAGGAAGAAGAGATTGAAGATACAACAACCATAGCATGGGACCTCTCTTTGTTTTCTGAGCTTAAACCTCCCTCTTTATTCCTTGCACCTTCTCGCAGTAGGATGTTGTTCTTCTCAAGCAGCTGCACCATCATGTCAATGGTATTCTTCATACATGCACTTTTTGGATGTCAAACCTTGTGACAGTAGGTTCATTTGGTCTTCTCTTGTTTCTTCTTGTCTTTTTCCTTGGTAGGATTCGAAACCCAATATGAATATGTGGGCTTCTCCTGCTTTCAATATTTGGATTTCTTCTTTCCTTTGGATGGATTTGAAAATCCTGTAGAAAGGGCTTGATCCATACTGGATTTGATGGTACCCATTTGTACGAGCTTGTCTTTCTCAGGAGTCGGTGACTCCATGAAGTCTTCCAAAGATCGCATCCTCCAATTTCGAATTGTGATCTTGCTAGAGTTGAATTTTGACACAAAGATTGAATACTCTGGCCCTAGATTCAAAAGTATGGACAAGATCAGCTGCTCATATTTCTTTTCAATGCCAGATTATTTAAGTTGAAGCACAAATTATTTGAACTTAGTGAATAAGTCTTGGATCATCTCAAAGTGAGTTGGGCTTAATGAGATCAACTCATTTTCAAGTTGGTGGCCTCTCATCTCATCATTATTCCCAAACAATGATTTGACCTTAAGCCATACCTCATTGGGTGCTGTTAGACTTTCTAAATCGAATATAAGGTCTCTTGAAATGATGAGACAAAGCATCCCAAATGCCTCATCAAGTCTGCTAAAGTAATATGATTTCTCCATAATAGAGTTGGGTTTAGCCTCAGTCCCCATGGTGACTCTGTACAGTAATTTTGACCTCATATGTATCATCATTTCATCATTCCATTTGAAATAGTTAAATGGAGTAATCGATACATGAGTCTGCTCCATTTTTGCTTGCGCACTGAGTGACAGAAACATTTGTTCTACCAGCAATGCAAACACTCAATTTTTTCTGGAAAATGCCCTAGACAACAAATCCAACAATCTGGATTTGATTTGCAGTTCCAAAGAGCTTTGATATCATTTGATAATTGATTCACAGTAGGATCTATGAGCTAAGGTAATCCTTACAATTCGATCTTATTCACAAATATGCAGAAAAGGTGTAGAAAAGATGAAATTAACACATAAAAATGTAGTCAATAACATAATTTATTATGATT